>SKCR01002246.1:0-27855 GCA_019454045.1 Zanthoxylum bungeanum | reverse complement strand
TGAACTATGTACGGTTCGCTCAAATTGCTGAGGAAAGGTTTTCGTCAGCGGATTTTTTTGTTTATCATTTGACGCGATTTATACGATCATCACATCGCCACGATGTATGATCCGAACGAATCAGATGATATAGAAGTATATATCTGGATCGTCGATGAGACCTTTAATTCCTTAGCCTATGCTGACGTCTAGCTCAGCTGCTAACAGAACTTTATCTAATCTAATTAGATTTATTTTCGACCCAGACGGTCTTCTATTGCTGCCTCAGCTGCAGCAATAATCCGCATTTGTTGTTTATTCGGCAACAATTATCTTGCTAGGAAGATTTCCAGCTCACTGTCCCAGTATTCAAACTTTATAGTACCGTAGTATTTAATTGTTTGGAAACTTGCAGAAGTGATCCCAGTCACTTCAAGTTCTCCTTCTCCATAGTTTAAGATAGCATCTTTAGTTCTCTGAGATACTAACAGATGTTCTCAACTTCAATCCAGTGACTATCACTTGGATTGACCCGATCGTGACTCCATATGCTCGAAGCGTATGAGACACCAATACAGGTACATTTTAAATGTACAATTTCCCAGAGAGTGTTAACAACTCCAAATCTATCCCAGTAGATCTTTATTCCTTGAATAAAGGTTGTTACTCCCCAGAATTCTACGGAGAATTTCTATTGAAAGAATATCTATGAAAGCCAAGCTTTCACCTATGGGAATTTCATCGTCAGTGCCCTCCCACTAAGCTCCTTATATACACAAGAATTATTTCGTTTTGAGTCAAATCATAAACCATTATGATTATTTCAAAACGTCAGTTCCAAGAACCTTATGCTTGTTTTCAATCCAAACATGGATCGAATAACCCGCAAACCTTGTTTGTTGGTTATACAAAATCGTCAGAATGTTATAAACATTCTCCAAAAGGTTTCCTTTTCAGGAAAGCGATTTTGATTTGTAACTGACACATTTCATAAATGAAATATACAGTTAACAACAAGCATCTTCAAAATGGATTTACCATGGCAACAGGTAAAAGGTTGAACCGTTATTAACACAATGTTGATAACGATACTTTTCCGTCAAAAGCCTAGCTTTGTACGTTGGTATGTTGCCATCCATGTATGTCTTCCTTGAAGACGTATAATGTACCAATAGACACAATGCTTGTGGTACAACAACTAGTATCCATAATAGTCGTTATACATGGAATCCATTTCGGACTCATGGCACTTTGCCATAACAGGGAGTCGATACCTCGTATCACTTCCTCAAAACGTAGTCGGTGGATATACCTTCATAAGATTTACATCTTAATGAGGTTAGATCAGAAACCCATACCCTAGGTTGTTTTCTGACTCTATCCGATCTACCCGGTTTCTTGTGTATTTGAAGATTAATGGTACAGATTCATCATAGATGAACTATTTGTTCCATTAAGGACTTCGTGCCAAGAACAGTATTACTCCGATTTTCATCGAGTATCACTATCTCCCACTGACCACTGCATATCGGTATTCCTCTCAGGAAAACCGCATGGTGAGCAACAATCACATTGTTCTCATGTGGGATTTATAAGTACTATACTTATGGTTTCCCTTAGGATAACCTATATTGGCACTTATCCAATTTGGGTCTTTTAGTTTGGTATCATCCAAACGTCATGCCTGGCATACCCAAATTATCAGGAATGAGAAACCCCGTTTCTTCCCTGTTCATATCCTATATGACATCTGTCAAACAGATTTTCATGGAACCTTATTCTAAATAAGTTTTGCACTGTTAATACATATCCGGTTGAATGAGATAGTAGCTCAGAGCGACTCGTAATAAACCTTATCATGTCCAACAAAATTCGGTTTTTAGTTCGGACACACCGTCAAACTGACGTGTCTCGGGAGGAGTCCTCATATGAAAGAATACCGTACTCTTTCATGTACGTATGAAACTTACTGCTTAAGTATTTACCAATACGGTCTCACCGTAGCGGTATAATACTATAGCCGATCTGTTTGTATACTTCGTGTCGAAACTCAAAGTTTCGGATTTGTGTTCTTCAAAAAACACATAACCATAACGTGATGCCACATCCGTTAAGGTCACGAAATATTCATGTTCACATCTAGCCTAGCTAGATATGGGCCCACTAACTTCACCATGAATAGGGCTTACAGATCGGTGGCCTTTATACTATTACCTAGTAAATAGTATTTTAGGTACTTTACCTAATAAACTAGATTCACAGACCTTATTTGAATAGTCAAATCAGTCCTAGTACCCACTCTTCAAAAGTGTGGATATACGAGTCTCGTTTAATTGTGTCCCAGACAACAATGCCACAAATAAGTCTCTATTGATCAAATCAATATGAGCTATTTATTTGTCATTTTATATGTTTGAGATTTTAATTATATTCAAAATATAAATTCTGTTATTACATCCAATGTGTTTATCTCGGTATCATCTTATATAATAAAACACTTAGTGTTCTATAATATAAAGGTTTTATCCGCAACGGATTAAACATGATGATATAGAGATAATGTCTCTAGTCAAACTAGTTACATTATAACAGTTCCTAATTTAAGTACATACCCTAAGGGTAGTTCCTAAACTTAGGTATCCACGGTCGAAACAGCGACTTTCGTCCTGTTTCCGATTCGCAGAGAAATCTCTGCTTGAAGTCAGTATCCAGCTCATAGCGGATTCTGAACATCAATACATATATATTTTATGTACCACACTAAGTATTTAAAATCTAATTTCAATACTAGTAGTGAACATAACTTAGACAAATATTTTAAAGTCAGAGCCTCGCCTTTTCTTTAATTCCTTCGTGTCTTCCATATCCAAATGGTAGTCACTTCGGGATATGTCAATTATCATTTCAATATTTCACAAACCTTTGGCCAAGCCTTGGGTTTCGGAATATCGAAACGATATGCACCTTGTGCAACATGCCCAATTGCAAATTTTAATACTTTTAAATCTAAAGATAGATTTATTATAAGTATATTAATTAAGCACTAAAGTCATCATCACATAAATCTTCCAAAGATCTTATGCTCTACTATTTGCTTAATTATGGGCTTAGTCATAATAAGTTATTTTATCAAATAAATTAACCTATTATTAATTCCCAATTGAAAATTAAATCATTTAAAACATTTAATCCAAAGATTATATATTTTAAATATTCAACCTTTTCAATTCTTTCTTGATTTTAATAGTCCAACTATTTAATCAAATTAATAAGGTACTATTTATTATAATGATTACAATAATCCATTATTTAATCAACTATAATTTTAATATTGATTAATAAATCTAATTATAAAATCAACTATCATTTTAATTCAATTATATTGATTACTATAATCCAATTATAAAATCAACTATATATTGAATAAGTTGTATATAGTCCAACTATATATATATATTTAAAACAACATAAAATATTAGTCCAACTAATACTTTTGATAAGTTTGACGAGTAAAATATAGATGAGCGCGTTTAGCGAGTAATTGAACGAATGTTGCAAATTCAATACTTGCCTCCCACTATTTTTCGTCGAGTCTCTAACCCTCTGTGGAGTACTCGGGAAACCGTGTTTCCTAGTGGTCTAGGATCCCGTTAAAGTATCATACAATCTTGACTTTGGCAAACAAAAAATTGTATGATAATTAACAAGGTAGATGTCAAAGATCAATTGGATCTCATCCAACTCCTAGATCCAGTAGGTGGACATCCAAGTCCGAAACATATATCTATATATATGCCTATATATCGAATATATACCCTACCGTTTTCCTCTGAATCAACTAGGCCTTGGCTTTGGCACAATAACAAACCTAGTGATCCCAGTCAAGCGTGGACCCATTGACAGGGAAGCTTCGTAATCAAATGTATATGGACAAGAAGTGGTCTTGACTTTGGCCAAACAAACCACAACTTGGACACGACACCGATATATAACAAAGCCTCGTGATTAAAGCACATCTTTGACTGACAAGGGCTTGACTTTGGCAAAAACAACCCCTGACAATCTCCGATCTTGAGCAAGAATCACTCAATGGAAGGAAATGACGCATGATATATATTGAGGGATTTTCGCGTGCAAATTGGCTACCAATTTAATTATCTTTGTTAAGGTCTCATCATCATACACCCTTAAACATGCATTCTAAATACATAATAAAGCGTATATGAAAATAAATAATAATGATATGCGGATGGATACTTACACATTGATCCTAGATCAAATCTCTCCCTTTCTCACTAAGCTAGCACTAGTATTACTTCTACCGTTACACTACACTTCTAAAGAAACCTCATATACATAGAGGGGAATAGGTGAGAAGAGAATACAAGAGAACGAAGGTGAAAAGGCTGGACACGCAGGTCCAATTTAATAAATCAAATTTATTACAACAATTTCCAAAATTGCCCACCCATCTAATATCCATCCGATATACATTATTCATGCAACTCAACCACGTATTCACACACATAAGCATGCTATCAATCAATCTAATCAAATTAATTAATCTGATAATTAAGTGATCATTCAATGTTCAAACAACGATTTGATTTTGTTCGAGTCAAACTCATTTTGCGAATAAGTACTCAAAGTACGAATTCATGAATTAAATTAAACTACATAATTAAATCCAATTTAACATGTATTTAATACTAATTCACTATTCAATTCCAAATTAAATATTGCACTTATTTAATAAACCTTTACGATTTAAATTCCAAATTCAATCGCGTCGGGACTCAAAGTCCGATTAACGTCCAACGTCAATTTAATTTAAGTCCAATGGGCTTTAATTAATTCTTTAGGCATGGGCTTCGGCAACCAAAGCCCAATAGTGGAATCACCCAATTGCTTAGAAATCAATTTCGGCCCATTAGGCCCAATTAAACATTAAAGGTTCATTAGTCGCATTTGGGCTTTATGGTTAGGTTTTGGGCCCAATTGGATCCAATCCATTTGGCCTAAACCAAACTTGATAAATCAAGCCCAATAGGCCCAATTACAACTTTAAATTCTAATTTCCAAAATTAGGCCCAATTAATTAAATATACAAAATCCAATTTCATATTCAATTACCTAAAGTGCATTACATGATTAATCAACTAAATCAATATTTCTAAAACATTAAATTAGTCCATTAATCATACTTAATTCATTATTACATGTCAAACACACATAATGAAAAATCAAACCCATTACATGCTTTTAAGTACTCGGCCAAGGAGGGATTTTGTGTCCGATTCGGTTTCGATCCAATCGAACCTACAATCGACATTAAATCACCATCCGATTTGATTTCATACACATCCAATGTCACAAAACAAAAATTACCAAGACATTAGGGCAATGATACATTCGGCCATGGTAAGGAATTTGGGGTTTTTGTCCAATTCGAAATCCAATCCAATTCGATTCAAATTAACGTCAACCTAATCGATTCTAACTCATCAAATGAATCAAAAATCAAAAAATCCAAGATCCAAAAAATTTTCAATTCCATTCGGCCAAGATATCTATTTTGGGGAAAATAATTCCAAATCATTTTTCGACACATTGACCCAACCAAATGAAATTAAACATGTTATAAGCATACTCAAACACAACAATTTATTCAAATCATGCTCAAATCACATTTACCCAAATTTTAAGCCCTACAATTTCATGCTTGAACCTAAGCTCTTGATGCCATTGTTGGTTTTTATTAAGGTCCAGGATCAAACAAGCATGAAATAAAGTGCGAATACATCGAGGAAGATAGCGGAATACTCACATCGATCGGTTTGAGTCGATTTGGAGACGAATCAAGCCCAAAATGCCCACTGTTTTTGGCGCCACTGGTAGCCAGTCCACTGCCTTGCAAAATAGAAATTGAGTGAAGTGAAGAAACGGAGCTCGAACTTCGTCGAATGATCCCGGCTCATGGGCGAACCTCCCTACCACCCCTTCGCAAGACTCGTAGTGTGCTAGCACTTGCGCTTTCACCATGAAAACCCAATCTTGCTCCCCTAGTTCACGCCATTTATGGCTCAAAACAGTCCACAATCTTTGAAAATGGCGTGAAGTGAAGAGAAAGAATTTGAGGGAGAGATGAAATGTGTATAGATACTTAATGAAATTCATTTCAAGTATATTTTATATACTTATGTGAATTGCAAATGCATTTGCTTTAATTTGCATTTCATTTTGCTTTTTTAAAAGTCAAACAATTAAAAGCCATCATTACACATCTTATTTCTCTCACTATTCACGATCAAACATCACTTAGTAAAGTGGACACCACTTGTCATATCACATCCACTCAAAGTTGCCAAGTGATTTGACGCTTGATGCCGACTAATGATTTGATGCTTGATGTGACTTGCGATGTCGCACTCGAATTCGAAATACGAATGCCGCTCGCAATCACAACTCGGCTCGGGTTCGCTAATTCCGAATTAACGATTTTGCCGTCGCGTCGTAATTAAATGATTACGCCTAGCGAATTCACTATTCACATCGCTAACGAATTAATTCTAAATTAATTCGTTCGCCCGAATTAAAATCTAATTTTAATTCCACGTCGAAATCTAATTTCGTTTAATATATCGAATATATTAATTAATCGATTAATTCCAAATTAATCGTTCTCCTCTCTATAGACGATATTTTATCCCGGATAAAATATCCGTAATTAATCCCAGATTAATTTTCTCTCTCTTCTATATAATCCCAGATTATTCAAGAGTGCAAGTTGTGCGTCATCGGTGGATTATCAGGAAGCGACCCATGAAGATCTCCGGATAAGTTGGCAGTAAACACGGTCGTCGGAGAGTATCCGAATCACGTACGTACCAAGTACTACGTTTTCCCGATTTACGAGACAAGGTCGGCTCCTAGCAAAGCACCAAGTCTCCCCAATTCTCCGGGACATATCCTTATTAGAATATTAAGATCTATATCAAGCGTAGTATCGAATGTCTTGTGGATATTAGTCCAGTATCAGATAATCAAGTACTAGGGCTGGGGCTGGATAAGTGTCTGCCCGTCCGAAGCACATATCGGATGTCTGGTAACATAGTCTGTATAATCGGATATTCATGACCTGGGTCATAATATCCTGATTGGCTGCGCAGCACTCAAGAGCACTAGTACCGTATCCTGCGTGACATCATCTCCAATATGACTGAAGTGGTACTTCTGTCTCGATATCACATCCAATACACTCGACTCTCTGATAAACCAAGTAGAAGTGGTGTCACAGAACCCGTTTAAAGTCCCCTACCACCAAGACCAAAGTCTATAGATTATCGTAAGTATTAGCGATGTAAGTCTCAGGTTAAGACATACACACCTACCTTGATTTCGGCCTCCCAGAGAGACACATAGTCATAATTACCAATGGGATTCCGAGGGGTCTATCCAGAGCGAAAGCTCTGTTTCCCGTACCACCGTCGGTGAAACACGACCTCCTATCGCACTTGCATAAGTATCCATACTTATATATATGAGAACTATGCCGTTGTGCCCTCACAACGCGCACAAGTGCAATACTAGCCTATTCCGCATTATCGATGTCCATTCTCGATAATACTCCGGCTAGGGATATTTAATGATTAAACCTTCGGGACTGATACTGTCTCATATCATTCTCAGTCCAGGTACTAATCATAGGGACCTCTCTTCATTTATATATCTGTGGTGATCTAATCACAAATGATGAGAGTGCAATTTCTTTGTCACATAGTTAATTTGCTACAACAACACAATGATCTGTGCAAATAGTGACGCTATGGGTCATAATTAAGTCCAACAAGGCTTTATAGCGGGTCTGCTATGTTATCATGTTCTTAAACTTTTAAGACCACTGTCTTTCTGTTCAATAATCTCTCTATCAAGCGATATTTCCTTTCCATGGTTTATACTTGGAATGCACTCTCGGCTCTTTAGCTTGCGTAATGGCTCCACTATTATCGCAGTACAGTGACATCTGTTCAGCAATACTAGACACAATGTCAATTTTTTAATAACATTTCTAATCTAAACAACTTCCAAAACCACTATAAATATTGCCTCTGTGGTGGACAATTAAATAATTTTTCACTTTATATACAAGGCTTGGACGAAATTAGGAGGGGGGCAATTTGGTCATTTGTAATTCATTTAATCAAATTAAAGAATTCAAATCCTATTGATAACATTTATCTTAAATGCAAATAAGTCAAATTTGTACACTATAATCACCCACTCGTAAATTATGATTGTAACATCTCAGATTTTCGGGACCGTTCTGGAAGGTTCCCAGACTGAAGTTATAGTCTCGGAATAGGATGATATAAAGAATAAGAGTTCAAGCGATGATATATGGGTCAGAATAATATAAAATGAAGATTTATCACGTTGAAGACGCGTCGTCTCATAAATCAGTTACGCAATTTATATTATGCACCTAAAGTTTGTCGTTCCGATAATGAAAATAGAAACACAAACTCTGATTGAATGATTCTTGAACCATCGAACTTATTTTTCTGAGGACGAACAACTTTCGTGTTGAACACTTTTTGCAAATCACGCCGGAAGGGCTTCACAAATAGTTGATTTTCAAAAATATCCTTATAAGTATCGGTAATTTAGTAATTTCTAGAAAAATGGCATTATAAGTCATGTTCATCTTTACCCAAAAAAATAAAATAAATAAATAGAGAAGAAACAGAGAGCTTAGAGAGAGAGATAGTGAGGAGAGAAAGAAGAAGTGTGGCTGGCGGACGGCCATCTGGCCACCCTCAGCAGTGCGTGCCTGCACCGCTGGCTTCGTCAAGAGCAGGCCGGCCACGTGGTGGCTAGTGATTCCCTGTTGGACGGCCAAATCGGCGAGAAAGAGAAGGAAATAGTCACGTGAATGGGTTTGGAGTCCGATCAAAATTTTGTCGATTTCAGCGTGTTCGTGGGATCGTTTGGAGTCCGTATATGGCCGATGTGTCATAAGTATGCAATATGTGCCCCGTCCGAAGCACATATCGGATGTCTGGTAACATAGTCTCTATAATCGGATATTCATGACCTGGTCATAATATCCTGATTGGCTGCGCAGCACTCAAGAGCACTAGTACCGTATCCTGCGTGACATCATCTCCAATATGACTGAAGTGATACTTCCGTCTCGACATCACATCCAATACACTACGACTCTCTGATAAACCCAGAAGTGGTGTACACAGAACCCGTTTAAAGTCCCCTACCACCAAGACCAAAGTCTATAGATTATCGTAAGTATTAGCGATGTAAGTCTCAGGTTAAGACCATACACACCTACATTGATTTCGGCCTCCCATAGACACATAGTCATAATACCAATGGGATTCCGAGGGGTCTATCTAGAGCGAAGCTGTTTCCCGTACCGTCGGTGAAACACGACCTCCTATCGCACTTGCATAAGTATCCAATACTTATATATATGAGAACTATGCCGTTGTGCCCTCACAACGCGCACAAGTGCAATACTAGCCTATTCCGCATTATCGATGTCCATTCTCGATAATACTCCGGCTAGGGATATTTAATGATTAAACCTTCGGGGACTGATACTGTCTCATATCATTCTCAGTCCAGGTACTAATCATAGGGACCTCTCTTCATTTATATATCTATGGTGATCTAATCACAAATGATGAGAGTGCAATTTCTTTGTCACATAGTTAATTTGCTACAACAACACAATGATCTGTGCAAATAGTGACGCTATGGGTCATAATGTCCAACAAGGCTTTAGTAAGCGGGTCTGCTATGTTATCATGTTCTTAAACTTTTAAGACCACTGTCTTTCTGTTCAATAATCTCTCTAATCAAGCGATATTTCCTTTCCATGTGTTTAGACTTGGAATGCACTCTCGGCTCTTTAGCTTGCGTAATGGCTCCACTATTATCGCAGACAGTGACATCTGTTCAGCAATACTAGACACAATGTCAATTTTTGTAATAACATTCTAATCTAAACAACTTCCAAAACCACTATAAATTATGCCTCTGTGGTGGACAATTAAATAATTTTTCACTTTATATACAAGGCTTGGACGAAATTAGGAGGGGGGCAATTTGGTCATTTGTAATTCATTTAATCAAATTAAGAATTCAAATCCTATTTGATAACATTTTCTTAATGCAAATAAGTCAAATTTGTACACTATAATCACCCACTCGTAAATTATGATTGTAACATCTCAGATTTTCGGGACAGTTCTGGAAGGTTCCCGGACTGAAGTTATAGTCTCGGAATAGGATGATAATAAAGAATAAGAGTTCAAGCGATGATATATGGGTCAGAATAATATAAAATGAAGATTTATCACGTTAGAAGACGCGTCGTCTCATAAATCAGTTACGCAATTTATATTATGCACCTAAAGTTTGTCGTTCCGATAATGAAAATAGAAAACAAACTCTGATTGAATTGATTCTTGAACCATCGAACTTATTTTTCTGAGACGAACAACTTTCGTGTTGAACACTTTTTGCAAATCACGCCGGAAGGGCTTCAAAATAGTTGATTTTCAAAAATATCCTTATAAGTATCGGTAATTTAGTAATTTCTAGAAAAATGGCATTATAAGTCACTGTTCATCTTTACCCAAAAAATAAAATAAATAAATAAGAGAAGAAACAGAGAGCTTAAGAGAGAGAGATAGTGAGGAGAGAGAAAGAAGAAGTGTGGCTGGCGGACGGCCATCTGGCCACCCTCAGCAGTGCGTGCCTGCACCGCTGGCTTCGTCAAGAGCAGGCCGGCCACGTGGTGGCTAGTGATTCCCTGTTGGACGGCCAAATCGGCGAGAAAGAGAAGGAAATAGTCACGTGAATGGGTTTGGAGTCCGATCAAAATTTTGTCGATTTCAGCGTGTTCGTGGGATCGTTTGGAGTCCGTATATGGCCTCAAAATCTTGGTAAGAGCTCTCGGTAAAAATCTTTAATTTCAAGTTTCCGCTAAATATTTGAATGCTTCCAGTTGCTTCGTAGAGTAGCGTAGTGATATAATTTAAGTTGTTTGAGCTTTAGCATGTTGAATATGTGCTTTTCGTAGAATTCGAGTGAGAAAATAGATATTAGATCGATCCAGTAGATAAAGCGGGTTTCCGGTGAAATCAGGTTTCTCGCTCGATTGAGCATTGATGACCGTAACCATGGATATGGAATAAATATGATATTACGAGAGTAATTGAGTAATTCCGGATAAGTTGGAAGGTCCAAGATCCTTTCGCAGCGTTTGCGGAAACTTTTCCGTAAGAGTTTCCGCAAACGCATAAAATGAGAATTTAAGCTATCTAGCTAGTTTAGAATAGTATACTAAGATATATTAGAGTAATAAAGTTTGAACCGTGGAATCAGAGAGGATTCGTGTATTCCGGGAAGGTCCGGAAGTTTATTATAGATGAGTAGAAAGTTCCGTAAATAGCGGTTCTGTCATGTTTCATTATTTATTTTGACAGATCGGACCAGGATCATGAGTGTCCGCCTAGCCAGGTAAGTAATCCATGCGATGATTACTTTTGACTTGTTCTGTTTGAATTTAGCTAATAAAGAAATTTTATAAGTATATGTATAACCATAAAACGGGAATAGTATATATATATATATATATATAATATTTTTATTTATATATGTATAGATGAGTAGAAAGTTTCGCAAATAGCGATTCTGACCATATTTCGTTATTTGTTTTGACAGAGAGCGGACCAAGATCATGAGTGTCCGCCTAGCTAGGTAAGTAATCCATGCGATGATTACCTGTGAAGTGTTCTGTTTGAATTTAGCTAATAAAGAATATATATATAATATATATATATATATATATATATATATATATATGCAAGTAAGATACTAGCAAGCCTAAGATTGAAAGTATAAGAATGATAAAGTATATGTGTATACATGAAATGTAAGGAAATACATATGAATATAATATAATGATACCTGAGATTTGGAGGTTGTAGAAACTATACCTATGGAATGAGATTAAACCGAAAGAATGGTAAATTTAAGGAAGTAAGCATGTATATAGTATGTAGGTATTTTGTGTACAAGTATTTTGATGCATGTTTAAATGAACATAAAGTATATGTGCATATGAATATATGTAAATGAGATCTTTGAGCACAAGTTGATATTTGGGAAATGGCTAAATAAATTTAAGAACTGAGAATTTGAAGTATGTATATGTGTGAAGTTTGATATAGTAGAAGATTTTTGATTGCGTGTGGGTATGCATAATTATGGAATTGGTGAGTTGGTATGAGAAGTGTTTGCGCAGACATTCTTGTAGCATGAATGCATGTGATTTGAGGTTACGAGTTTGCATAATAGTGAGGGATGTAAATATGTATATAGCATGTTATGAAATCATTAACTTGATATGAACAATGTCTTCAGATGTATGTGTACAATTAAGTATAGCCGTTAACTGATATAGCAAAGAAGAATGTAAAATGTTATGATATGATAATATGGTTGAAATGTTAATACATGTTAACTTGAGCATGTTGATATATATGTATGTAAGTATATATAAATGTGACTATATAAAGATAAGTTTTGTGTGTGCATAGAGTGTGCATATATATGAATTATTTCAATGTGTCATAAGTATGCAAGAATGAATGCATAAAAAGGTGAAGATGCATGAGCATCTACAAAGGATCAATTCCTATGGACTTGAAAAGATGGTTGCATTTTGTTAATCTATTTTTTTTTCAGTTTGTAGAAATTGAGTGAAGATTTGAAGCTTATGACTGGGATGCCCATTTGCTGAGAAGCACTATGAGGATGTCTTAGCAAAGCCCTTCTTCGGTGCTCTTATTGAGTACATTATCTTGGTCCTGTTGTTGTTATGATTTGGGAGGGTGAAGGTGTTGTTAGTGGAGCCAAAACCCTGCCTGCTGAGTCTGCTCTTGGAACCATTCGTGGTGATTTTGCTATTGTGATGGGCGGGTAAGTATTTGTTATGTGTTCTTAAATTATCGAACTTCTCATCTGTTTTTGGGGAAAAAAATCTTTGCAAGAATATCATACATGGAATGGAAGTGACTCAGTTGAGAAATTACATTGTGGTTCCAGATGATCCTGTTAACTGGCAGAGCAGCCTTTACCCCGGACTACGAGTGAACTCATGTTTTCGTTAAAAGCCATATTGTGTATATATATGACAAATTGATTGGCTTAGTGCCTTCTTGAGCTTGTCCTTCGGATATTCATAGAAAGGTGAAGATTGCATTAGCATCTACAAGAGGATCAATTCCTTATGGACATGAAAAGATGGTTGCATTTAGTAATCTATTTTTTTTTGAAAGAATATCATACATGGAATGGAAGTGACTCAGTTGAGAAATTGCCTTGTGGTTCCAGATGATCCTGTTAACTGGCAGAGCAGCCTTCACCCCTGGATCTACGAGTGATCTCTCTACACCCAATTGAGTCGTGGTCTGGGTGTAGAGAGATCACTAGTTTCTGAGACCCGGTTGAGTTGTTCTCGGACACGTCCAGTTGAGTCGTTGTCCTGGACGTATAGCAGTTTTCAATTTTTAGATTTTCAGTAAACAGTTTTCAGATTATCAGTACGTAGTTTTCAAAAGTCAGATTTTAGTAAACAGTTTTCATAAACTAGGTCTTAGAAACAGTTTCCAGAAACCAGAAATTCAAAGCATGTTTTCAGAAAGATAAGTTTTATAAAGAGATATTCAAACAGAGTTTCAGAAAAGAGTTTTCAGAAAGAGTTTTCAAGAAAAGTATTTTCTAAAAGCATAACATAATAAAGTAGAGTCTAGTTATAAATTAAACATATCAATCATACATCCTAATAATCATCTGAGATGCATATAGCTTAAATTAATGCATGATAGCGTAATTACATTTATATGTATATATGTTTGAAGTTTGTATGAGTTGTATGTATATATAAGAAGAATCTTTTGTAAATAATAGTGCATGATAATATTATTACATATACATGATTAATGATAGGGTGATGAATGTTAGAAAGAAAGAATATTTTATAATTCTGATTTGATGATATTTCAAGATAGTAAAAGAAAGAAAGAAATAATAATTGCCTGAATTACATTAGTAAAGAGTTTATAAGAAAGTAGAGAGATCACAGAGTAGCACAGTAAAAACGTGATGGAATTTGATTTAATAGTTAGGGATACAAAGACTTGATGTGTATATCATGGGTGGATGAAAATATATATAGAAATCAGGATTTAAAGTATGTATGATCAGATTAAAATGAATCTTTAATAATGTTGCATGTTTGTTAAAATAGTTAGAGAACAGACAACTAATTCAAGTTAATTCAGAATCAAGATTCAGACTTTGTGTGTTTGACGCTCAAGGTATGAGCATGGTTACTTACTGAGCCTTATGACTCATACCACAACAGTTTGTTAGTTTTGCAGGTCAGTAGCAGTCATACTGAGCCAGTGGGATTTCAGTGAAGAGTTTGAAGACAATGGATCACCCCAATTGCATTCAAGATAGTCATTGAGTCCTGGGTCAAGTTATGAGTCCTCACGATCCCTTGTATTTGTACTTGTATTGTATATATAGTTGCATAGTATTATTTTGAGCTTTGGCCGGAGGCCAAGTGATTTATATTATGTTTATTGAGTTCTGGCCTGAGGCTAAGATAATGGTTGCATATGTTTTAAGTTGCATAATAGGTTGTCTCGAGGTGTTGGACTTTGGTCCAGGATTTCATGATTTTTAACAGAGGTCATGCCAAAATTTCGTCCGAATCAGAGGCTTATGAAGATGGGTTTTCCTTTCTCCTGCCGGTAATATCTTGGCTTAGGCGGGATGTTATAATGATGACCATGGATAATCTCACTAAACTATGCAAGCTGAGATCATTTAATACGTCTAATCCCTCCATCACTGGCTATCAATATCATACCAGAGATATAGATAGGAACGTCAAATCCCTAAGATATAATATAGTCGACTTTTAAATTTACGATCTCTAAATAACACTCGAAACTCGCTTCTAAAATATACCACTGTAATGGATTTACTAGATCACAAATACGTACACGATACATATGCCCTGTACACAAGACTGACAAATTCTATATGATACTCACAGGATATCGTGAGCATCAGTCCACACCCAACGAGCAGACGGAGGTATGGTCTAAATAGATCGGTGATGTGACTACCATCAAATTATGGAGGATATCTTATATATCCACAGTGGTATCGCAAGTCGAATGACCACTATGCTACTCGACTCGAAAAGATTCATATTGATGGTTGTGTACCATCTATTCGGAAATCTTCGGTGATTCGTTCAGTGTTTATCAAATAACACCTACATGTATATACGAGTCTCCCAATACTCATGATTCATTGGGATAAACTATCGGACCAAGTCTCGATATATGACATGTACTGGTCTCATCAGATTTTTCTAACCGACCCATGTTAGTAAATGTTGACCATGAACTTTATTTGAGAATATACAACTTACAGTAATGCTTCTCAATGTCAATTAATAATTACGTTGTAACTGCACACTACATTGTAAATCCCGAGGTCTTTGTCTAATATATACATATCACATAATCAGATTTAATTTCAATCTAATCGTAATTAGATCAATTACGTATATAAAAACAAGAGGTGCAACCATTAAGTAAGTAATATTATGGAAAACATGAATTATTTCATATTCATGAATCGGACATAAATACGATTCGGATTGGCGCTCCGAGCACCAACCCTAATAATTTGTTGGACGAGTTGGGTATGGGTATATCTGTTTAAATGAAGGTAAAATACATGTTTGAACGGGGACTGCAGGGTTCGGTACGTTAGTGACAAGTCATAAAAGTATTTTTTATACCCGCTGATTGAACGGGATGAGAACATATATTAGTATCTCGTACCATATCCGATTAGTTGTCATCCCTAGTACATTAATAATGTGAGTTGATGAATTTGAAAAAATGTGAGAATTTTACCAACCAATTTAAATTTACGCTATTTTTCGCCCATCCCTGATTATTTTAGAAAATTTGAGTGAAATTATTTGTTGTACATACATTTAAAAAAATCACTAATTGTCTATGATTTTATCTCTCACAAAAATATCATATTTTAACATATACATAACATGTATAATATATGTACCATCAATGAAACATACCAACTAAAAAAGCCCTTAAAAGGTATGGTTTTATATTCACTTTAAACTTTATATAAACTTTAACAAGAAAAATTGATAAATAATGTGAAATGTTAGAGGAAACTAACAATTTAAGTTTCAAAACTTCTTTTTTACCTATGTTAACAAATGTTATTATTGACATGCTAACTCCAACGCTTTATTCGGACCAATTCCATGAAAATTAAGAAGATGTAATTTAATTGGTATAATCCATGGTTTCATTATACATGCATTAAAAAGTAGCACAAATTCTGAAAAGAACCAATGATCCAAATTTGATATAGGATAACTTAATACTTCCTCATTCATTCTCATCCAATTAAATATGCCCATTATGCCTCGGGCGACACACGTGCTTCAATGGTCAGGACAAAGGGTCACGATCCCGCGAGGATGAGCTAACTCCAAAAACTTGTCCTTGGTTTGGATTCTAGGTTGCAACTCGCATGCATGAAGTCGGAATTGTGAATAATCATCGGTCAGCCATACGACGGTGAATTCGTTCACAAATCTTATATATGCACACACACATATAAATAAATCCAATTTCATTTACTACGCAATTTAAATTGAATAAAACTTGAGACTTTTTGAACCGACTATGAATAACCTGTGAAGTTTTGATGAACGAAAAATATATCACTATTTACCGCTCATCTGACCTAATATTTTGTATAGTTTCTCGAGTTTTATGAACGTTTTGATGTATTTTATTGTCTTGTTGATAAATAAGAGATCGGGACTCAATTGAATCAATTCAGGATTAAAACGATGAAAAACAGACAAAAATGGCATAATGGGAAATTTATTATTCACGCATCGCGACGCGAAAATTTACACGCGTCGTGACACCGGGCCAATAATTCGTATGCCGACACGCATCATCACTTGCATCATCGCTACGTCATCACTGTAGCTGGCGCCGCGATGAGTAAGCCCTTTTTCGTCGCGACTCACGGACACCGCATGCCATGTGTCAACATCTCGTGAAGCCGCAAACACGTGTCAAAATCCTGATGCGTTGCGACACATAGCTCTTTGTGTGTCGCAATGCGAAGCCCGGATATTTGCCTATAAATTGAGGGTGATTTCATTTTCCATTTTCATACTTTCTTTAAAGATTCTAACAAGAAATCTTAGGTCTGTATCTTGTGTATTTAATTTTATATATTTAATTATGTATTTTATTCTAATAATAATAATTTTTGTATTTTTTATTTTCTTTTATGTCTAGTTAATTATTTTAGCTGGGGTGGGGTGAAAGGTGAAACTGTTATTATATATAATTTAGATTAATCTCCCTTGTAATATATAAATTATCATAAAACTTGACTTAATTGGGGTACCGTCATATTGGTCTGTTGGACTTGATTAAATTAATTTTAACCTGACTTAATTTGGATACCGCCATATTGGTCGGTTGGAATTAATTAAAACTTGACTAAATTAGATACCGCCTATTTGGTCGGTTGGTAATATAACATAAAATTTATATATTATAATAAGGGAGATTTCTAGATTTGAAATATTGAAAGTGGATCCCCTAACCCCATCACTTTATTTTTATCTAGGGAAATGATGAAACACAATATTCACGAGTTTAATAATTGATTTTCTAATATAATGGGTAATACATTAAGCTTGTTTATTGAATCTTAATCTTATGCTTCTTGTTGACTAATCACTAATAAGATTGATGGGGTAAATGTAAAATGAACTTGGGATAGGGATTTTATGTTTCAGCCGTAGATTCAATAGCATACGATCTCACCTTAGGGGGGATTTCCTTACAGTCTAGGAATATACCTGTCGGGTGTGGGTAGCCATAATTGGAACTTAACCTTAATTTATTCAGATAACTTGGTTAACATGGGAATATAGTTAATTTGGTTACTTTGGGTGTTTGCATTCGATCATCGAAAGAGGCTTATGCATATTTTCGTATTCCAGGTTAACAAACTAATATATTACACATGTATAGGAAAATCAATCCATCATTAGAATAATATTATGTGGAGTCACAACCCTATATTTTTTGTGTCTTTTATTTATTTTTATTTGTATTTTCTTCTCTATTTTTATTTATTTACCAAAATCATATTCAACCAACCAAATAAACAATCAATCTCTTCTTACCTTAATTAGATACATGTAATAAATAGCAGCAACAATTAATAATTGGCATAAATAAGTCCTCGTGGGATCGATATTTTTATACTACTTGTGCGATATGTGCGCTTGCGTATACATGTACAAATCACGGATCAAGTTTTTGGCGCTGCTACCGGGGACTTTTTTGTGTTATTAATTTTGAAGCTATTGACTTTACTTGTATCTAATTTTCTTTATTTTATTTGTAAATTTTATTTCTTTCTTTTATTTTTCAGGTGGTTGAAATGGAACATTATTGGGCAATGGAAGCATTATGAGCATTAAGAGGTAAAGATACATTCTATATCGGGGAGATACAGTCCAGTTTTCTGAGGCCTGTAGTACAACCCAATTATCAATAGATGTTAGAGACCAGTAACACAACATTTGCTCAACCGTTTCAGAACGTAATGATTAGATGTGAGATATGTGATGGTAACCACCCAAAGAATCAATGCATGTACCAGTATAATTCAGGGGTGGCAGAACTATCAAAGACCTTCATATACATAACCAGTATATTTCACGGAATCATATTTTCCATCTTATCCATCATCTACTTATGATCATCCTCTAGAACCAGAACAATCAGAGGAAGATCATGTGGTTTACATGCTCACAGTTTGGCTGAAGAAAAGAGATGAATGGTTGGATGACATGTTTAAGAGTCAATTGGAAAATTTATAGAGATTGAAAATCAAACGAGACAATAAACAGAAAATTAGAACTATATACCTCACAGAGCATTTTCAGATGACACTGAAGCGACCTTTGAATTTCATGATAACACCTTAATAGAAGATGAGGTTGAATCAGAGGTATCAGTTCAAGAGCCAGAACAAGCACAATCTTAACTTGATCTAGATCATTCTCCGATTTCTGAGGAGGAACAAGCAGCATATCCCTTAGTACCATACATTCCAACAATTTAAGATCTTCGAGTAAGCATTTCATAGATGACATATGAAGAGATAAACGAGGAAATACTAAAATACATATGTGAAGAAAAGGTGGAGCAAGATACAAAACAGATGGAAGAGCAAGTGTCTGACTATATTAAAAATCTTTGATACCAAAGATAACACCATAACATTGGGGAGTACACATTGAAGACATCGCCCTGAAGCTTGACAGAATGGCGCTCCTATTCAAGGTCAAGCATCATACGAGACCTCCTGATCAACTGTCATTTCTTTCACAGAGCTACAAAGTTTAAGAATATAACATGAGCACTAAGATAAACAAAATTATTTTGGCCACCTCACCGTTAGAAGAGACCCTTAAAAAATGACACTCATGGGACTATCCTCTCGAGGGGGTTCAGAACAACACTAAAGCCTCCTTAAAGGAAGATTTTCAGTCACATCTGGCTGAAGACGTTAAATTTAGCGCTCGCAATGAGGCAACCCTAGCAAATTTTTATTTTTATTTCTATTTTCACATTTTTCTTACATATGTTGTAGAGTTTTAATGTTGTTTGTTATTTTTGTAGGAAAAGCAAAAACAGAGCATTAAAGGCAGAGCAAAATGGGAGATATCAAGGAATGGACTGTTGAGATGCATCTTAGTGGACATATATATCGAGCGAGTCGCTTATTGAGTACACAATTCTATTGCTTTAATAATTGCTTTGATTTGCTTTTCTGTTTTGATTTCCTTTATTTTCATCGACAAGATCTAAACTTTTTGACTTTCAGGATCTATTTTAACGTTCATATAGATACTAGTGTAATTATTACTCACCCTTTTTCAAGATCTGTAAATTCAGCTCGTCATTCCTCTCTTCGACACATCCAATTAAAGATTCAGATAAGAGAGAAATGGAAACATCTTCTAAGCGACGAGTCACTCATATCTGTGTATTTGGCGGATCTAAATCTAGGACTAAACCAGAATTTTTTAAGGCCGCAAAAGAATTGGGGAGAGTCATAGTGGAAAGAAATATGCACATAGTATATGGTGGTGGCAATCTTGGATTGATGGGTTGTGTTTCAAAAGTCGTGCAAGAATATGGAAACCATGTTTTGGGGATCATTCCAAAAACATTAGCAGATGCAAACCTCATCGGAAACTCAAATGGAGAGGAATTCATTGTCTCATGCATGTCCGAACAAATTACTAAATTGTATAAGGGATATGCCTTATACCCAACTTGTGGATGGGTATATGTACATGTATTTGTAATATTTTCATTAATTAATAAAATGACAATCTTTATTATACGTGTCTTACATAACTTATATGAATCATAAACATTGTAATAAAGCCATTGGAGTAATAAGACGATGGCTTCCACGCCTTATGAGAATAATTACTCTTAAATGTTCCTAGTAATAGTTTTGTGAATAATCTGGGCATTCACAAAGCTGAGAGATTAGCATGATGATATGATCCGCCCTTAAGTGGGATAGCCGATCTCATAGGCTACTAGCGGAGATCCGTCCGTTTGGTGTATCACATGGATGCATGAGTTTCTCGTGTCCATCGAACTGACCGCTAAAAGTTTTCATATGGAGTTTTTATCCCATGTGTCTGTGAGAACTTTCATATATCGATTATATGACTAGTCCTTAGACTTGAGGTCTTTACAATCTTATGTGTGGATCAAATAACTTTGACATTCTCCTTCCCCGGTTCAAAAGATCCGGTCATAAGGGTATGATTGGGTCATTTGTTGAAACACATGAAGTTTATAAAGATACAATAGAGAATTGCCACTCTCTTTGATAATATTTTCTTATAAGAGTAATATTCCACTTCGCGGGTTGATATGTGTGATCAATGCTTGAGATTGTAGCCACAGCGGAAGAATCATGTGAGATTCTTGGGTTAGCACGATTCATGACACTATCAACATAATACCTTTGACCATATGAGTATATATATATTCCCTCTCATTTAGGGGCCTTGGCATGTTGCTAGATGTCAATCTTAGTCATTGAAATCAAACGACCATCTGATCGGAGGATAATTTATGTTTGATTAAATTATCACGATTCATTTCATGTCCAACTCGAGGGGAACCCAAAAGGTCACACACAACAAAGTCGAAATCAATGGTTAATAGTGCACAATACATATTTAACAGCATATATGATTGCTGTAGGAATTGTTCATAAATGGTTCAATGTGTTTAATTATTGAACAGATCATTTACGAGGTTCCATAGTGGCTTAGGGATTGATGAATGACGATTGTGGCACTTTGGGAATAAAAAAAAAAAAAATTACTACTATTCACGTGAATAGTACCACATGAATAGTAAAATTTTTTTTTGTTATTTTTGTTATTTGTTTTGAATTCCAATTCAGCCCAAACTCTTATTAGGATTTTATAATCTCATTAAACCACTAAATTAAGATCTAATTGCTAAGATTAAATTAGCTTTTATCCCAAATTGGATTCTTAATTAATTTTGTTGTCTTTGGAGCACTATATAAACCCAAAGATTCTTCACAAATTTTGCACCAAACCTTTCATAGCTTGGGTTTATATAAGTGAGCAACTCTAAAGTTTAAGAGTAAGCCACTGATTTTGAGGATCCTTAAGTCTAATGACTGGAGGAGAAACCTCGAGTTAAAAGTTTTGACGTATTTGCTTAGGCTAGCACAAAGGAAAAATAACCGTTGCACTCAAGGCGTAGTCTTGCCGTTGAGTTTTGGCTTTGGTGTGTGCATCTTTTAGGCCACTGGAACATGGAAGCGATTGAGTTCTACGGTCCCGAGGATTGATTATCAAGCATAAAACATACATGTGAATACAACGAGAAGTTGTGGAATTCTTAAATCGAGCGGTTGAACGATGCGACGAAGAAAAAAAATCATTTTCTGCACTCCATGTAGCTCACGGCAGTCCACTGTTTGGACTCTCCATTTTCGGTCCAAGCTCCAAGCTTTTGGGTGGTTATTCTATGCTCACGAAGTTAGTTCCCTATCACTTTCGCATGACTCAAATGTTGTGCTAGCACTTGGCGATTTTTGCCGCAAAAATCACCTTCTTTCCTCTCCTAGAAGTCACGACAAAGTGCAATGAAAAAAAGAAATCAGCCAATTGGGCGTGAATGAGAGGGAGAAGAGTTGAGAGAAGAGAGAAAAATGCAAAGTGTATTAGATTATTGATTTCAAAAACAATTCACCATATACCTATTTTTCTCTTTCCAAAAGTCAAGCATTAAAGCTTGCCAACAACCACCATCAATCATGAATAGTGACATGGTGTCAATCACTCAAAGTGAAAGACATCTATCACTTGATTGACGATTGATGTGACGCTTGATGTGACTTGTGTGTCGCACTCGAATTCGAAATGCGAATGCGCTCACAAACAATCCCGGGCTCGGGTTCGCTAATTCCAAATTAACGAATTTGTTGTTGCGACGTAATTAAATGATTATGCCTTGTGAAATCACTATTCACGTCGCAAATGAATTAATTCTAAATTAACTCGTTCGTCCGAATTAAAATGTAATTTTAATTCCGCGTCGAAATACAATTTTGTATAATATATCGAATATATTATTTTATCGATTAATTCCAAATTAATCATTTTTCTCTATCATCTAATTAATCCCATATTAATAAAGTGCGAGTCATACATCATCGGTGAATCTTTGGGAAGCGACCCATGAGATCCCCGGATATGTTGGCAGTAAATTCGGTCGTCGGACTATCCGAACACGTAAGTACCTAGTACTACGTTTTTACCGATTTACAAGACAAGGTTGGCTTCTAGTAAAGCGTTATGTCTACCCAATTCTCTAGAAATATCCTTACAGGAATATAGTGATCTATATCAAGCGTAGCATACTTAGTATTGCGTATTTTGATCCAGTATCGGATGTCACGTGCTAGGCCTGAGGCTGGAATTGTGTCTGCCCCGTACGAAGCACAAATCGGATCTCTGGTAACTAGTCTCTATATCGGATAAACATGACCTTGTCATTTTATCCCGATGACTGCAGTACATAAGAGAACCAGTATTGTATCCTACGTGACCATCATCTCTACTATGTCTGGAGTGATACTTTCGTCTTGACATCACACCCAACACACTACGATTCTCAATATACCCAGCAGAGGCGTACATAGAACCTGTTAAAGCCTTGGACGACCAATAACCAAAGTACATTGATTGTCGCAAGTATTAGCGGTGCAAGTCTCAGGTTAAGACCAAATACACCTACCCTGATTTCGGACTTCCTTAGACACATAGTCATACTACCAATGGAATTCCGAGGGGTCTATCCAGAGCAAAGCTATTTGCCGTACCATCGGTAAAAACAACCTCCTACTACACTTGCATGAGTATCCTATACCCAAATATATGAGAACTATGTCGTTATGCCCTCACAACGCGCACAAGTGTAATACTAGTCTTTTACGCATTATCGATGTCCAATCTCGATAATACTCTGACTAGGGATATTTAATGATTAACCCTTCGTGGATTGATACGGTCTCATATCACCTCAATCCAGGAACTAATCATATAGACCTCCTATCATTTATACATCTTGGTGATCTAATCACAAATGATAAGAGGCAATCTCCTTTGTCACATAGTTAATTTGTACAACAACATCATGATATGTACAAATAGTGACGTTATGGGTCATAACTGTCCAACAATCTCCCAATTGGCCTATAGTCAGTCACTCATGTGTCTTACACCCGAACTATGTACGGTTCACTCAATTTGGTGAGGATATGCTTTCGTCAGCGGTTTTTACATAATTATTATCTGATGCGATTTATTTGATCATCACATCGCCACGATGTACGATCCGAACGAATCAGATGAATAGTTGAAGTATGTATCTGGATCGTTGATGAGACCATTAATTCTTTAGCCTGCGCTGAAGCCTAGCTCAGTTGCTAATAGAACTATATCTAATCTAATTTGATTTATTATCGACCCAAATGGCTTCTATTGCTGCCTCAGCTGCAACAATAACCCGCATTTGTTATTTATTCGGTAATAGTATCTTGCTTGGAAGATCTCCAACTCACCATTCCGTTAATCAAACTATATAGTACCGTTGTGCGATTTCTAGTCGTCTTTATCGGTTTAGAAACTTGCAGTAGTGGTCTCAGTCACTTCAAGTTCTCCTTCTCCAATAGTTTAGACAACATCCTTAGTTCTCTAAGATACTCAAGGATGCCCTTAACATCAATCCAGTGACTATCACTTGGATTGGCCTGATTGTGATTCCATATGCTCAAAGCGTATGAGACACCAGGTCACGTATATTTTTCAATGTACGATTTCTCGGAGAGTGATAACAACTTTTAAATCTTTCCCATAAGATTTTTATTCCTAGAATAAAGGTTGTTTTCTCCCAAGAATTTTACGAAGAATTTTTATGAAAGATAAGCTTTCGCCGATTGTTATTTTGGGAATATCATTTCCAAGAAATGACATATTATCATTATTTATAGGACAACCACTGTCAGTGCACTCCCACTAACCTCCTTATATACACAAGAATCATTTTTTGTTTTGAATTAAATCATAAACTATTATGATTACATCAAAACGATAATTCCAAGAACATATGCTTGCTTCAATCCAAACATGGATCGAATAACCTGCAAACCTTGTTTGATAGTTTAGGTACGACAAAACCGACAGGATGTTGTAAACATCCTCCAAAAGGTTTTCATTTAAGGAAAGCGATTTTCCCGTTCAGCTGTCATATTTCATAAATGAAACATGCAGCATTAGCAAGCATTATCCAAATGGATTCACTGTGGCAACAGTAATGGAGTTCTACGGTCCCGAGGATCGAGTTACAAGCATAAAAGACATGTGCGAATACAACGAGGGAGTTATGGAATACTCACATCGATCGGTTGAGCGACACGGTGGACAACAAAACTTTATTTTCTGCCTCCTCCAAGCTTGGCAGTGGTAGTTTCTGTCATCCTCAAATTCGACCATTTGCATGATCCATGAAGCTCCAAGCTTTGTGATAAACTTCCATGCTCATTGGTGGGTTTCCCTATCACCTTCGCATGTCTCTTTGTGATAAACTATTATGATTACATCACACTTTTTGCTTCCATTTGCTCTCGGTTTTTCCCAGAAAAATAGAACAAGAAATGGCCAAAATGCCGAGAGAGAGAGATGAAGAAATTGGCTCTAATTTTCGTGAACCAAAGAGAGAGAAATAGAATTGTGTATTAGATTTTCAATTTCCAAAATTAATTAACCATATACCATTTTTCCATTTCAAAAAAGTCAAAAGGCAAAAGACAATTAATGCCTTCCAACTACCACCATCAATCAATCAATCAAATTGTCACATCACTCAAAGTGACATGATTTGACGCTTGATGCGACTTGCGTGCCGCACTCAAATTCGAAATGTGAATGCGCTCGTAAACATTCCCGAGCTCGGGTTCACTAATTCCAAATTAACGAATTTTCCGTTGCGACGTAATTAAATGATTATGCCTAGCGAAATTATTATTCACGTCGCTAACGAATTAATTCTAAATTAACTCGTTCGCCCGAATTAAAATCTAATTTTAATTCCGCGTCGAAATCTAATTTCGTATAATATATCGAATATATTATTTTATCTGATTAATTCCAAATTAATCGTTATCTCTCTTTAAATGATATTTTATCCAGATAAAATATCTCCGCAATTAATCCCATATTAATTTTCTCTCTCTTCTAATTAATCCCAGATTAATTAAAAGTGCGAGTCATACGTCATCGGTGAATCTTCGGGAAGCGACCCAGTTCTATATCCATGCGCGATCATCATCTCCATATGACTGGAGTGATACTTCCGTCTTGACATCACACCCAACACACTACGATTCTTATATACCCAACAGAGGCGTACACAGAACCTGTTAAAGCCCTGGACGACCAAAACCAAAGTATATTGATTGTCGCAAGTATTAGCGGTGCAAGTCTCAGGTTAAGACCAAATACACCTACCCTGATTTCAGACTTCCATAGACACATAGTCATACTACCAATGGAATTCCGAAGGGGTCTATCCAGAGCGAAGCTGTTTCCCGTACCATCAGTAAACACAACCTCATACTACACTTAAATGAGTATCATATACCCAAATATATGAGAACTATGTTGTTATGCCCTCGCAATGCGCACAAGTGTAATACAAGTCTTTTACGTATTTATCGATGTCCAATCTCGATAATACTTGACTAGGGATATTTAATGATTAATCCTTCGTGGAGTGATACTGTCTCATATCATTCTCAACCCAGGAACTAATCATAAGGACCTCATATCATTTATATATCTAGGTGATCTAATCACAAATGATAAGAGAGCAATCTCTTTTGTCACATATTTAATTTGTACAACAACACCATGATCTGTACAAATAGTGATGCTATGGGTCATAATTGTCCAACAATCTCCCACTTGGCCTATAGCCAGTCACTCGAGTGTCTAGCACCCGAACGATGTACGGTTCGCTCAAATTGTTGAGAAAAGGCCTTCGTCAGCGGATTTACATGATTATCATCTGATGCGATTTATTCGATCAACATATCGCTACGATGTATGATCCGAACGAATCAGATGATAGTCGAAGTATGTATCCAAATCGTTGATGAGACTATTATTCTTTAGGCTGTGCTGAAGCCTAGCTCAGCGGCTAATAGAACTACTCCTAATCTAATTAGGATTTATTATCGACCCAAATGGCTTCTATTGCTGCCTCAGCTGCAGCAATAACCCGCATTTGTTGTTTATTTGGTATCAGTATCTTGCTTGGAAGACTTCCAGCTCACTGTACCGTTATTCAAATTGTAGAGTACCGTTGTTACGACTTATAGTCATTTTATCGATTTGGGAACTTACAGTAGTGATCCCAGTCACTTCAAGTTCTCCATATCCATAGTTTAAGACAACATCCTTAGTTCTCTAAGAAACTAAAGGATGTTCTTAACATCAACCCAGTGACTATCAATTAGATTGGCCTGTTTGTGAATCTATATGCTCAAAGTATATTGAGACACCAGATCGCGTACATTTTTCAATGTACGAGTTCTCAGAGAGTTTTCTCGAAAGCCAAGCTTTCGTCGATTGTTTTATTATGGGAATATCATTTCCATGAAATGACATATTATCATTATTTTATAGCACTACCACTGTCAGTGTACTCCCATTAACCTCCTTATATACACATGAATCATTTTATTTTGAATTAAATCATATACCATTATGATTACATCAAAACGATAATTCCAAGAACCTATGCTTGCTTCAATCCAAACATGGATCGATTAACCTGCAAACCTTGTTTGCTAGTTTTGGTACGAAAAAACCGTCAGGATGTTGTAAACATCCTCCAAAAGGTTTCCTTTTAAGGAAATCGATTTTCCCGTTGAGCTGTCATATTTCATAAATGAAACATGCAGCATCAGCAAGCATTATCCAAATGGATTTACTATGGCAACAAATAAAAGGTTTCGTCGTCATCGACACAATGTTAA
>SKCR01002245.1:0-27880 GCA_019454045.1 Zanthoxylum bungeanum | reverse complement strand
ACTCATCAAATCATGCTTCAAACAATTTTCCCCAAATAACATCCTAATATATTTGCATGCATTTTTAGGCTCAATGATACCATTGTTGGAAATCTAATAACCATGTCCCAAGATCAAAAACAAGCAAAATATATATAAGAATGAACTAGATTGAAGTAAGGGCGGAAACAATACTCACAAAAACCAAATGTGGATGCAATGGATGAAGCAAAAATGCTCCTTTGTGCAGTGAGGAATTCGGCCAAGCAGTAAGGAGAAGCTCCAAGCTTTATTTGATCCTTCCAAGCTCTAAGATGAGTTTCCCATAACACCTTGTATGATCCCTTGATGTTGCTAGCCAAACTTGTGTGTTAGAGTTCCAAACAAACACACCTTCTTCTTGTCTTGCCACAAAACAAATGAAGAAAAATGGAGAGAGTTTTGAGCTTACTGGTTTCGGTAATGAGAGAGGGAGAAGAAGATATGATTTTTGTCTCAAAAATCAATTTATATTTATGTTATAATTATATTAAATAATAATATAAAATAAACACAAACCATTCAAAGACTTAGAGTGTCTAACACTCAATTTCCATGCATTAACCTTGAGTGCTTTGTACACTATCTTCATGCATTGCATCTTGATTAAATAATGCAAATAATGACAAGTGTCATGTGGGTCCCACACGTTTCCAAATGAAAGTGGGCCCACGTGC
Organism: Zanthoxylum bungeanum; assembly: GCA_019454045.1. NCBI lineage: Eukaryota > Viridiplantae > Streptophyta > Magnoliopsida > Sapindales > Rutaceae > Zanthoxylum > Zanthoxylum bungeanum. The sequence goes on along the minus strand of SKCR01002245.1, from coordinate 27,185 downwards.
ACTCACGCGTTCGGGTTCGATATTTCCGAAATATCGAGCTTACGTCGCGACATTACTTAAATCGAATTTAATAAATAATTGCGCCTAGCGAAATTATTATTTACGTCGCTAACGAATTAATTCTAAATTAATTCATTTGCCCGAATTAAAATCTAATTTTAATTTCGCGTCGAAATTGAATTCCGTTTATTATATCGAATATAATAATTTTACGATTAATTCTAAATTAATCGTTCTCTCTCTTTATACAGTACTTTATCCAAGATAAAGTCTCTCCGTAATTAATCCAAGATTAATCGAGTTTGAATCATACGTCATCGGTGAATCTTCGGGAAGCGACCCAAGAGACCTCTAGATATGTTGGCAGTAAATCCGGTTGTCGAACTATCCGAACACGTACGTACCAAGTACTACGTTTTTACCGATTTACAAGACAAGGTTAGCCTCTAGCAAAACGCCATGCCTACCCAATTCTCTAGAAATATTCTTACTGGAATATTAGATCTATAACAGGCGTAGTATACCGTAGTATAGTGTTATATCGAATCAGTATCGGATGATCACATGTAAGGCCTGGGGCTGGAGATGTGTCTGCCCCGTACGATACACATATCGGACATCAAGCAACCAGTCTCTTTGAATCGGATAATCCTGACCTAGTCATATTATCCCGATGGTTGCAACCATTATAGAGTACTAGTTCTGAATCCCTCGCGATCATCATCTCCATATGTCTGAAGTGATACTTCCATCTTGACATCACATCCAATACACTACGATTCTCGATAAACCCAGAAGAGATGTACACAGAACCCGTTAAAGCCCTGGACCACCAAAACTAAAGTTTACCGATCGTCGTAAGTACTAGCGATGCAAGTCTCAGGTTAAGATCATATGCACCTACCCTGAAGCGGACTCCCATAGACACGCAGACATACTACCAATGGGATTCCGCGGGGTCTATCCAGAGCGAAGCTGTTTTCCGTACCATCGTTAAAACACAACCTCCTACCGCACTTGCATAAGTATCCTATACTTAAATATATGAGAACTATGCCGTTGTGCCCTCACAACATGCACGAGTGCAGTACTAGTCTATTCCGCATTATCGATGTCCAATCTCGATAATACTACGACTAGGGATATTTAATGATTAAACCTTTATGGATTGATACTGTCTCATATCATCACAATCCGGAACTAATCATAGGGACTTTTACCATTTATATCTCTAAGTAAATAAATTACAAAACGGTAAAAGGCAATTTCATTACTACATAGTTAATTTTGTACAATAATACAATATCATTTACAAAATAGTGACGCTATGGGTCATTACTGTCTAACAGATACTGTCTCATATCATTCTCAGTCCAGGTACTAATCATATGGACTTTCGCCATTTATAAGTCAAAGTAAATAATATTACTAAACGGCAAAAGGCAATTTCATTATCACATAGTTAATTTTGTACAATAATACAATATCATTTACAAACAGTGACGCTATGGGACATAATGTCTAACAAGGTCTTCTGTCGGGTCTTCTCTTTCTTAGGAAGAATATTGCTTCAATCTGTCCACGTTGATCGGCTCAGTGAACTCATTCTCTTCCAAATCTGACAGTCTCACTGCCCCATTTCCCATTACTGAATGACTATCCAGTCTTTTCTACTTAATTCTTCCAAGAATTCCCCGTGTTCTAAATATCACCGAGTGTCATAGTAACAGGGTTGAATGCTTTTGTCAAATATACTCACGTTGCAGTTTGAAAGGAATAGACTCAGGCAAGTAAACGCAATGAGTACTTTTATTATCATTAAGAAATGGTTCGAACAAGTAGACGAAATCAAAAAAATACAGGATCGAATAAACTAGGAGGAACAACTTCATCCTTCGCAGCATGGCCTTCTTCCTTGGCCTATGGTTCTCCACCGTTGTCATTCCATATTCCCATGAAAGAAGATGAGTGGTTGAAAGGTTGGAGGACGAAGCCTTCAGGTAGTCCGGAGTTGATCATGTAGGTGGGTGGTGGAACAGAGTGGTAGTTTGGTAGAAGGTTTCTATACGTGTTGGGTTGTTCCTTTCCTAGGTCAGGTATTTTGTGGGAATCTATGAGGTCTTGGATTTCATGCCTGAGGCGGGTGCAGTTGTCGGTGTCATGGCCATGTTACTAGTGGAAGTGACAACAAAGGTTCACGTTTAGGTGTGGCGGTGGGGGGTGTGGAAGTGGTTTTCCTTCTAAGGGTTTTAAGAGTCCTTGTCCCTTCAACTTTTCAAAAACCTTCGACAAAGGTCTACCAAGGTTGGAGAATTGCCTGTTTCTGATGGCAGAGACCTCGGGAGTAGCGGGCTTGGTCTCCGAAGGCCCCCCAAAAGTCATTTTATTCTGGCCATAGAACTTTCTATTCTCGGCTTCTTCTTCCTCAATATCCATGACAGTTTCCCTCGAGTATCGAAAATCAGCAATCATCGAAGTCATCCTCTCCAGCTTACCATAAATTGAGGGCTTGGTGCCCTTGATGATCATTTTGATTTGGTCATTCTCTGAGGGCCGAGTCTGTATTTTTAGAAGTTGGCTTCTCCAGCGGTCTATATACTCCTTGAAGCTTTCTTTCGGCTTCTGCTTAGTGTTCTCCAAATCACGGAGTGACAAATCAATCTCCAGGTCTGTAACATACTGTTTTAGAAAGGCGTATGCTAGTTCCCTCCAATCTTCCTTAACCTTTTTTTAAAGGCTGTGATTCCACACTACGGGTGCCCCCTTGAGTGACATCCCGAACATTTTATGAAGATGGCGCTATGATAGGCCCACTGAACTCATAATAGAGACATACTGCCGGAGAGGGTGCCCTTTCCTATTAAACTTGGCTATATCCGGCATCTTAAACTGAGCTGGCAACCGTTCCTCAAACGTCATTGCCTCATAATCCAACAGGTCCCCATGCTTGCCCTTCATCTTACGGGTAACCGACTCTACCTGATCTCAGAGTTTCTATAATTCCGCCCGAGACCTAATCATTTTCCCCACAGCATATTCAGCCATATCATCATCAAAAACTGGGATATCATCATTCAATCTAGTCGGAGGGTCTTCATGCCTCTTATTCTCAGAACCTCTCATAGCTTGGGGCACAGCCATATTAGCCATAGCAACAGTCAAGGCTTGCAACTGTTCAGTAACCTTGGTGAGATTGGTCTCCAACTGGTCCATACGGGATACCTCATTCTCTGATTCGCTCATGTTTGCTTTCGACTTTTGAAAAAGTCTTCCTTTTTCCCTAACCCAATGGATATCTATGATGGCTCTTAAGACACAATAGAGTTATCATGATGTATATATGCATGAGATGCATGAGATATGTGCGATGCACGGAACATATAGATCAGCCCACTATCATTTTTAAAGTATTCAATCCTGTTATTGCGCGGTGCAAACTTGTCCTAGTTGAAAAGGCCCAACATGTTTACACCTTTGTGATGACATGGTTAAACAACTTCAAATGATAAGGGGCCTAAACACAGGATGACCCATCAGAATTTTAGAAACTTTCGGCCTAATTTTCATAGGATACGAACTCGTCCCAGTTTAAATGGCCCAACAAGTTCACATTTCTGACAAAAAGTCCAACTCCATCGAAATGAGGATGGTCCACAAATACAAGCATAAAGAGATAATCCAAGCATAAAGCAATAATTTCTACAGAGCGGCCTATCGACATTTCAGAAGCTTTTGGCCCAATTGTCATAGGATACGAACTTGTCCCAGTTTAAATGGCCCAACAAGTTCGTATTTCTGACAAAAAAACCAATTGCATCCAAATGAGGATGGTCCACAAGCATAAGGAAATAGTTTCTATAGGCCATACAACTCCGGTATACGTATGGGTTTGTGGGAATGTAGACAAAGACTCTCGCTGGAGAATGATTGCCCACAACTAGGTTTCCCCACACAAGGGTCCGAGCGACCAAGTGAGCGCACAATTTTTTATACACTAAGGTACGTGCCAGCGAGTTATGGTGTGTGACTGACTGTCAGATGGATTTCCCATTGTAGATTCCCCAGAGGGAGGATGGAGCGAGGCTCTCTTAAGTACCCAAGCCTCCTAGGCTGTTATCGCTTGGTGTCATGAATAAACAACGAGTCCTCCAAATTAGTCCATCACAGTAGGCACAAGTAGATGATTATCTAGGTGCCTTCACAGCTTTTCCTTATAGAGATGTAGTGAATGAAGGAAGACACCAAACCATTACCTAGCCTTTAAAATGCCTTTGATTAAACTCATTTCAACCCACGGTAGACACGGTTAATTAAGGCACAAATCCAAACATTACAGGACATTATTTCGAGGCCAATTCTCTATCCCCAATGGAGTCGCTAGACTGTAGGACACAGAAACTGATGACGCATGTTGTTCTAGGCTCGCGACCTAGTTGGTAGTACGGAGTAGCCCGCGGGGGACTAAACCGGAGAATAATGATTTAAGGCCGCACTCACCCCTCGCAAGGGAAGACCTCAAACCTTTGGGTTCGGAATGGTCCCTTAATCGTGCCAATTGTAATGAAATGATTTGTGCAATAATCTAACCAAGCCTAAGCAACATATATTTCCAAGGATAATCTACTCCTAAATTCGCACGTATAACATAAATCATCATAATGGCAAACATGCGATATCATCTAATAATCTCATTAACATGTTGAATCATCAAGGATAAATTAAATGTCTATTACGAAATAAGATAACCAAATCATGCATGGGGGAATAACGTACGAACGGCTAAATCATGTTTAAGAAATAGACAACATACTAATGACCTAATCATGCTTAAACACAATATCACGAACACATCAAATAGATAAATGCAGGGATACAAATGGATGATAACAGTGAAAGTATCAATAATGGAATAGTATGATTAATTACATAATACAAGAGAAATCACCCAAGAAATAATTATGCATGAAATATGATGAAAAGGAATCAGTTCAGTATGTGTCCGTTCGTGTAGCGTTTGTAAACGCGTTCGAACGGTAAACAGATGGTTCGTGTTCGTATAGCGTTTGATAATGCATTCGAACGGGACATACCTGATAAAATAAAACACATACGCGTTCGTGCTGCGTTCGTAGACGCATTCGAATGGTGAACATAAGGTTCGCGTTTGTATAGTGTTTGATAACACGTTCGAACGGGATAAGACCTGATGAAACAAAATGTATACGTGTTTGAGTAGCGTTCGTAAACGCATTCGAATGGGACAAGACCTGATGCATGATAGACGACGCAAACACATATACAGATGCATAATGTAGGACCCCTGGTGCCCGACTGAACTCATTCACATTCAATCGAGCGTACCTCGTCCAGCGCAACAAAACATCATGGTAAAGGTAGCCTTCAGGCATTTTCCCTCGAATAGAGGACCTTTAATCCACCCTAGTTGGCCCATGCGCATTATAATACAATACATGAAAAAATAGAAAAATGATATGCACAAGGTCAATGACCTAACAAAATGCGCGACAAAACATCATGGTAAAGGCAGCCTCTTGGCGTTTTCCCTCAAATAGAGGACCTTTAATCCACCCTAGTTAGCCCATGCGCATTACATTACAATACATATAAGGTAAAGAAAATGATGTACGACTTCGTATACTCAGTTGAACATATCTCACATCCAACCAAACATACTTTGTCCGGCGCTGCGAAGTATTGGCGTAAAGGTAGGCCAAAATACGCGTCACATCATCAATAAAAATAAATAATTGTACGGAAGTGAAATGGTGGGATATAAATGAGGATAATAAACAAACAAGATAAAACATATCGAAATATATGTTGTTTGCTCAAGTGGTACGTGGAATTGTATCGCAAGTACAGACCGTAATACCGTCAATTCGGATTCGACTATAGAATTTACGTCTGGGTTTCCATCCTATATATCACAAGAGATGACACATTTTCTATTCATTCAAGGGCCACAACATGCATCAACAAACGACTCTAATGCAAAAAAAATAGAACGATTAAAAGATGAATGAAAATAAATAAGAAAAGTTCCCTCAGGTCTAACCTTTTAAATCATCTCTCGGAAGTACCGTACACGGTCGTCAGAAGGGCTAACACTCTGCAACTCTTCTGGTTCGTTGGTTCACGTCTTTCCTCATTGTTACATTGTTCGGGCTGCCGTTTTTTACTCCGTTTTGCTGCTGTTTTGCTTCTATTTTTCTGGTCACTATTTTTGTTGTATTAGGGGCTATTTTACGATTTCTAGATGGATTAGGGGATGCTGTTTGTGCAGTAATCTTAGGGGTTTTGAAGTGCAGTTTTTGTTCACTGTTTTTGGTGATTTAGGCTACTATTTTGTGAGGGCTATATGCGTGTATGAATGGGTGATTTTTAGGTTGTTTTCAGTGGTGTTTTGCGGCAATGAAGGGTGTTTTGGTTTGTGGTTTTCGGTGATGGATGGCATTTAGGGGGATGTGTATTCGGTTCTTGAGAGTGAAGGAGAAGAAGGGAAATATTTGTTGCTTCTAGTTTGAGGTTAGGTGGGAATGCTAGGAGAGTTTTTCTGTGATTTATATGTGCTAGGGTGTCAATGCTTTTCAGAAGTTTTCTATGGTTTGTATGAATATGCTAGGGTTTGGATGTGGGGTGAAGGCTTCTTTTTATAGGCAAGCTAGGATTTTCTCTTGTTTGAATAGGAAAAGGGACAAATTAGTGTCATACAAGGAAAATCTATATTTAATTGAGGATAATATTTGTTTAAATTAGGAATATGTTTATTTGATGCTTATTTGTTTTATTTTAATTTGGTATATGATTTGTTTCAAATTAGGAATGGACTTATTTGATTTTATTTGTTTAGGTATGTGAATTATTTAGATTGGATTTGATTTATTTAATTTGTGACATATGTTTTAATTATTTTTTGATGGGCTAATTGGGCTTCGGTAATGAGGCTAGCAGCAAAACCAGAAATACCAACATCATTCGAAAGCCGATTCGAATGCTACACGAACGCCCGTAATCTGGTTGACATTCGAACGTGTTCACGATCGCAGCATGAACGAAAAAAATTAACATGTGAAATGAATCTGATGACATACTTATTCTGAATTTCCCCTTCCGACGTCCGTTTCCCACGACTTCCGTCACTTAAAAGGAAGTGTCTCCAAATGAGACTCATCATAGGGACATATATGTAAAATGCAGTTGATTACGCCCAAATATGACTCGCGGTTATCGCAGTATAACTGGGGTGCCGATTCCTTAGAGAGATGGTTACAATGAAACTAATTCACTCAATCAAGAACGTTTAGCAATAACTAGATTAAAGAAAAGATTAAATTGCAATGTAAACTAAAGATTACGAAAACTTAAAAGATTTTATCAATGGAGAGAAATAGCAAAATGTCGGGATCCCCTCTTGTACCAATTACTTATATTCCGTTATTGATTCTTTTTATTACGCAATTGAGGATTTCACTTCCCAAACCCACAATTGGAAGATATTTAATTCTAGACAAATTAAAGTTCTAGGTATTTGTTATTTTATCTTCTCTACGTTCACAACTCACAAGGTTATCGTTACAACCTATCCATCGACGACAATATACCCTCGGGTAATATTGCAGAAAAAGATGAACTCGCAAAATAACCTTAACCTATCACAACCAATTTCACCAACAACACATAGAAAAAGCGTGACTGAATCTATATGTAAATTAATAAAATATAGTTCCCAGATTAAAATAATCAAAAGAATAATGAGAAGAATATGATAAAAATTGTATTAAACAAATAAAACCATCCAAGAATCAAATAAAAAAAAAGGAATCAGGTACAAGAGTTCGCCCTTAGCTTTGCTTTAGGAGATTAGTTCCGCATGCCGAAAGAAGAAATAACAGAGATGGGTCGGAGAAACATTGTGTAATTCACTCCCTGGTTGCTTCTGGATCACGAACTGCTCCCGGCAAAACTTTCTTCTGCTTCCTGGACTGCGCAGCCACTCTCACGGCTTCTCCCTCCCGTTATTTATTTTTAGTGCGCAGACCTCCTTTTTCACGTTGAAGCTCTTTCTTTTCTTGTAAAATGTCTATGCGCTGAATGTGCCTCCCTTTTATAATAAATCCTTCATGCCCTAGCTGTTCGGAAATCTCTAAATCTGAGGATTGAATAAAGCAATGAAACATTTACGAATACATACGAGGAGTTACAGAATACTCACATCGATCGGTTGAGCGACGCTTTGACGAATAAAACTCTTGATTCTGCCCACTGCACTGCTCACGGCAGTGAGCTGCAACAGCCCACTGTTTTGGCGTCAATGGTGGTCCTTCGTCGAGCTCCAAGCTTCATCGAATGGTTCCCGGCTCATGGGTGGAATTCCCTATCACCTTCGTATGATCCCGGAGTGTGATAGCACTCTTGATTTTGCCACAAAATCGCACTTGCTTCCCTTCTTGCTCACGGTTTTTCCAAAAAAAGAATAAGAACAGCCTTTGTTTGGGCGAGAGAGAGAAGAGGGAAAAGAGAGGAGAGATAATGAAATGTGTAATTAGTTATGGTTTATTTTTTTTCCAAAAACATATACCAAATTTTGGCTTTAGAAAAGTCAAACCAATTAAAGCCATCAATGCCAACCACACAGATCAACTCACATCAACTTTCATCAATCAATGAATAGTGACTGGCGTCAAACACTCAAATACATTGTAATTAAATCTAATTTAATTAAATAATCATGCCTAGAATAATTACTATTTACGTCGCTAACGAATTAATTCTAAATTAATTCGTTCGCCCGAAATAAAATCTAATTTAAATTCCGCATCGAAATCCAATTTCGTTTAATATATCGAATATATTAATTTACCGATTAATTCCAAATTAATCGTTATCTCTCTTTAATGATATTTTATCCCAGATAAAATATCTCCGTAATTAATCACAGATTAATTTTCTCTCTCATCTAATTAATCCTAGATTAATTAAAAGGGCAAGTCATACGTCATCGGTGAATCTTTACGAAACGACCCATGAGATCCCTATATATGTTGGCAGTAAATTCTGTCGTCGGACTATCCGAACATGTAAGTACCAAGTACTACGTTTGTACCGATTTACAAGACAAGGTTGGCCTCTAGCAAAGCACCATGCCTACGTAATTCTCCGGAAATATCCTTACAGGAATAAGGATCTATATCAAGCATAATATACCGTAGTATTGCGTATTTCTGTCCAGTATCGGATGATCACATGCAAGGCCTGGGGCTGGTACAATGTCTGCCCTGTACGATGCATATATAAGATAACGAGCAACTAGTCTCTTTTTAATCGGATAATCATGACCAAGTCATATTATCCCGACGGTTGCAACCTTATTAGAGAAAGAGTTCTGTATCCCTGCGCGATCATCATCTCCATATGAGTGGAGTGACAGTTCCGTCTTGACATCACACCCAACACACTACGATTCTCAATTTACCCAGCATTGGTGTACACAGAACCTGTTAAAGCCCTGGACGACCTCAACCAAAGTATATTGATTGTCGCAAGTATTAGCGGTGCAAGTCTCAGGTTAAGACCAAATACACCTACCGTGATTTCAGACTTCCATAGACACGTAGTCATACTACCAATGGAATTCTAAGGAGGTCTATCCAAAGCGAAGCTGTTTCCCGTACCATCGGTAAAACACAACCTCCTACTACACTTGCATGAGTATCCTATACCCAAATATATGAGACTATGATGTTGTGCCCTCACAATGCGAACAAGTGTAATACTAGTCTTTTACGTATTCATAGATGTCCAATCTCGATAACACTCTGACTAGGGATATTTAATGATTTATTCATTCGTGGACTGATACTGTCTCATATCATTCTCAATCCAGAAACTAATCATATGGACCTCCAATTATTTATACATCAAGGTGATCTAATCACAACTGATAAGATTGCAATCTCCTTTGTCACATAGTTAATTTGTACAACAACACTGTGATATGTATAAATAGTGACGCTACGGGTCATAATTGTCCAACAATCTCCCACTTGGCCTATAGCCAGTCACTCGAGTGTCTAACACCCGAACTATGTACGGTTCGCTCAATTTGCTGAGAAAAGTTTTCGTCAGCGGATTTGCATGATTATCGTCTGATGCGATTTATACGATCATCACATCGCTACGATGTATGATCCGAATGAATCAGATGACTATAGAAGTATGTATCTGGATCGTTGATGAGACCATTAATTCTTTAGCATGTGCTGAAAGCTAGCTCAGCTGCTAAAAGAACTATATCTAATCTAATTAGATATTATCGACCCCAGAAGGCTTCTATTATTACCTCAGCTGCAACAATAACCCGCATTAGTTGTTTATTCGGTAACAGTATCTTTCTTGGAAGATTTCTAGCTCACTGTTCTGTTTATTCAAACTGTATAGTACCATTTTATTGGTTGGGAAACTTTTACAGTGATCCCGGTCACTTCAAGTTCTCCATCTCCATAATCCAGTGACTATACTTGGATTGGCCTGTTTGTGAATCCATATGCTCAAAGCGTATGAGACACGAGGTCGCATACATTTTTCAATGTACGATTTATCAGAGAGTTTTCTCGAAATCCAAGCTTTCACTGATAGTTATGGGAATATCATTTCCAAGAAATGACATATATTATCACTATTGTAGGACAGCCACTTTCAATGCACTCATACTAACCCTCTTATATACACAAGAATCATTTCATTTTGAATAATATCATACTCCATTATGATTATGTCAAAACGACAATTCCGAGAACCTAATGTTTGTTTCAATCCAAACATAGATCGAATAACCCGCAAACCTTGTTTGCTAGTTATAGTACGACAAAACGACATGATGTTGTAAACATCCTCCAAAAGGTTTCTATTTCAGGAAAGTGATTTTCCCGTTAAGCTGTCATATTTCATAAATGAAACATGCAGTGTGAGCAAGCATTATCCAAATGGATTTACCATGGCAACAGGTAAAAGGTTGAATCGCAATCAACACAATGTTGATAACGATACCTTTCCACTAAAAGCCTAACTTTATATGTTGGTATGTTGCCTTCCATGTATGTATTCCTTGAAGACTTATACAGTACCAATAGGCAAAATGCCTTGCGGTACATCAACTAGTATCCAAACATAGTTGATATACATGGAATCCATTTCGGATTCTATAGCACTTTGCTATAATTGGGAGTCAATACCTTGTATCACTTCCTCATACGTAGTCAGTTGGTATACCTAAAAAAGATTGACATCTTTATGAGGTGAGATCAGAAACCCAAACCTCAGGTTGTTTTCTGACTCTCTCCGACATACGTGGTTCTTGTGCATTCAAAGATTAATGGTAATAGTTTCATCCTTGATGAACTATTTCTATGTTCCATTAGGAATGGATGCCTGGAATAGTATTACTCTGATTTTCATCGAGTTTAACTATCCTCCCACTTACCACTGCATATTGGTATTCCTCTCAGGAAAATTGCTTGGTGAGCAACAATCTAATTGTTCTTAAGTGAGTTGTATAAGTATAATACTTATGGTATCCCTAGGATAACCTATAATTGGCACTTATCCAATTTGGGTTTTAGTTTGGTATCATCCAAACATATGCCCAGCATACCCAAATATTCAGGAATGTGAAACCCGGTTTCTTTCCCATTAATATCTAATATGATATCTGTCAAACAGATATTAATGGAACCTTATTCTAAATAAGTTATGCTATGTTAATTCTTATCCGTTGAATGAAATGGTAGCCCAGAGCGACTCATGATTAACCTTATCATGTCCAATAAAATTCGATTATTCTGTTCGGACACACCGTCATAATGATATGTTCCGGGAGGAGTCATCATTTGAAAGAATACTCTACACTTTCAAGTATATTAGAAACTTATTGCTTAAGTATTTTCCATTATGGTCTTACCATGACGGTATAATACTATAGCCGATCTGTATGTCTATTTCGTGTTGAAACTATAAATATTTCTGATTTGTGTTCTTCAAAAGAAACACATAACCATAACGCGATGCCACATCCGTAAAGGTCACGAAATATTCATATCCACCTCTAGCCTAGCTAGATATGGGCCCACTTGCTTCACTATGAACTAGGGCTGACAGGTCGGTGGCATTTGCACATTTACCATGTAAATATTGTTATAGGCACTTTGCCCAAGAAAATATATTCGTAGACTTTATTTGAATGAAATCAAATATGTCCTAGTACCCACTCTTCAAAACTGCGGATATACGAATCTTGTTTAATTGTGTCCCAGACAATAATGTCATAATTAGTTTCATCTGATCAAATCAGTTTGAGTTATTTGTTTGTCATTATATATATTTGAGATATATTTATATTCAAAATATAAATTCTGTTATTCACATCTAATGTGTTTATCTTAATAACATCTTTATATAATAAAACACTTTAGTGTTATAAAATATAAGGGTTCACCTGCAGCGAGTTAAACACTGATATGAAGATAATGTATCTAGTCAAACTAGTTACATTATAACAGTTTCCAAATTTAAGTACACACCCGAAGGTAGTTCCTAAATTTAGGTATCTGCGGTCAAAACAGCGACTTACGTCCCGTTTCCACTTCGCAGATAAATCTCAATCTGAAGTCAGTATCCTTCTCATAGCAGATTCTGAACATCAGTGTATCTATATTTTATGTACCACACTAAGTATTTAAAATCTAATTTTAATACTAGTCAAGAACTTATTTATGACAATCATATCTGAAGTCAGAGCCTTGCTCGTCTTCAATTCCTTCATGTCTGCTTTGTCCAAACGGCAGTCACGCTTCCGCGAACCCGTTTTCCACAATTTAGGCAGACATTTTGGGATATGTCCTTTATCTTTCTAAAAGATTATAATGATTTTGCCTTTTCCCTTTCTTATATTCCAGAAGCCTTTGGCCAGTCCTCGGGTTTCTAGAATGTCGAAGTAAGGTGCGCCTTGCGCTACTTGCTTAATTGCAAATTTTGACTTTATCTCATTGAGAATAGTCATTAATTCTCCAAGAATTATCAATTGCAATTTAGTACTAATGGATTAAGCACTTAAGTTATCATCACATGATCTTCCATAGATCATGCTCCACTATTTACTTAACTCCGGGCTTAGGCTTAATATATTATTTTATCAAATAAAATAACTTATTAATTTCCAGGACTATCATGAAATTATTCCCAATTTTGAAAATTAAAACATTTAAATTAATTTTCCCTAAGATTACGTTTTAAATGTCAATCTTTCCATTTTATCTATATTCTTATTGTCAAACTATTTAATCAATGATTTCGGTACCTTTTATTATAATGATTACAATAGTCCAACTATTTAATCAACTATAATTTAATAGATTAAATTCAATTATTTTGATTTCTATAATCCAATTATAAAATCAACCATAATTAAATTGTTTGAATATAATAGTCCAACTATTTATTAAAACAACAATTTAAATATTAGTCCAAATAACATTTAATTGACGGAATTTATGATGTGATGTTTGATTGAGCGCGTATGGCGAGTAATTGAACGAATATTGCAAATTCAATTCTTGCCTCCCACTATTTTTCGGCGAGCCTCCAACCCTCTGTCGAGTACTCGAGAAACCGTGTTTCCTAGTGGGCTAGGAACCCGTTAAATATCACACAATCTTGACTTTGGCCAACAAATTGTATGATAATTAACTAGGTAGATCTCTAAGATCGATTGGATCCAATCCAATTCCTAGATCCGGTAGGGGGATATCCAAGTCCAAAACATATATCTTATATATGCCAGTACATCCAATGTATTACCTAACCTTTTTCCTCTGAATCAACTAAGCATTGACTTTGGTACAACAAACTCAGTGATCCCAGCCAAGCGCGACCCATTGACCAAGAAAAGCTTCGTAATCAATGTCGATGGACAAGAAGTGGTCTTGACTCTGGCCAACAAACCACAACAAGACACTAACATGTAACAAAGCCTTCTTGATTCAAACACATCCTCGACAGACAAAGGCCTTGACTTTGGCTAACAAACCAATGCCATCTCGGATCTTGAGTGAGAATCACAGAATGGAAGGAAAAACGCTTAATATTAAACGAGGGTTTTTCACGTGCAAATTGGCAACCAATTTATTATATTTGTTAAGGTCTCATCATCATACACCCTTAAGCATACATAAGAAAGCGTATATGAAAAATAATAATGATATGCTGATGGATACTTTACATATTGATCCTAGATCAAATCTCTCCCTTTCTCTCTCCCCTAGTATATGTATTACTTCTACCCGTTACACTACACTTCTAAAGAAACCGCATTTACATTGAGGGGAATAGGTGAGAAGAGAATACAAAGAAATGAGAGGTAATAAGGCTGGACGCGCAGGTCCAATTAATAAATCGAATTTATTACAACAATTTCTAAAATTGTCCCACCCATCTAATATCCATCTGATATACATTATTCATGCATCGCAACCATGTATTCACACAAGCATGTTATCAATCAATCTAATCAAATTAATTAATCTAATAATTAGTGAACATCCAATGTTCAAAAAACGATTTGATTTTGCTCGAGTCAAACTCATTTTTGCGAATAAGTACTCAAAGTACGAATTCTCGAATTAAATTAAACTACAACATTAAATCTAATTTAATATGCATTTAATTCTAATTCACTATTTAATTCCAAATTAAATAACACACTTTGTTAATGAACTTCTTACGACTTAAATTCCAAATTTAATCGTTACGGGTCTCAAAGCCCGATTAACGTCCAACGTCAATTTAATTAAAGTCCAATGCGCTTTTAATTAATTTCTTAAGGCGTGGACTTTTGGTCAACTCAGGTCAAACCGATAACCAAAGTCCAATCCGGGAGTTACCCCATAAGCCTAAAAATTAATCTTGGTCCATTAGGCCAATTAAACTTTAAAGGTTCATTAAGTCGCATTTGGGCTTTATGAAAGCGGTTTTGGGCCCAATTGGATCCAATCCAATTTGCCTTAACCAACTTTGTACAACAAAGCCCAGTAAGCCCATTTACAAAACTTAAGCCCAAATTCACAAAATATGCCCAATTTAATTAAATTCCAAAAATCCAATTTCTTAATTTAATTAAACAAAGTGCATAACATAATTAATTACCCAATTAACATTTCTAAATATCAATTAGCCTAATTAATCATGCTCTTTAATTTTAAATCATGTCCACACAATTTAATTAAAATCAAACCCAATACATGCTCAATTGCTCTCGGCTAAGGAGCAGATTTTGTGTCCGATTCGGTTTCAATCCAATTAATCCCAAAATCGACATTAAATCAATATCCTAATTGATTCTAACTCATCCAATGAATCGAAAATTCAAAATTCACCAAGAACACACTTAGGGTACCATTGGGCCAACACCAAATTTTGGGGAAATAATGTTTCAAACAATTTTTATTCAAATTGATCCAATCAATCTCAAATTAAAACATATCTAAGCACAATTAATCATCCAATTTCATAATTACATGCTCAAATTTATTTTACACAAATTTTAAGCCCTATTCGTATTTCATGCTTTTACTCGCTCTGATACCATTGTTGGGAAATCTCTAAGTCCCGAGGATCGAATAAAGCAATAAAAATTTGCGAATACATACGAGGAGTTGTGGAATACTCACATCGATCGGTTGAGCGACGCTTTGATGAACAAAACTCTTCATTCTGCCCACTGCACTGCTCACGGAAGTGAGCTGCAACAGCCCACTGTTTTGGCGTCAATGATGGTCCTTCGTCGAGCTCCAAGCTTCGTCGAATGGTTCCCGGCTCATGGGTGGACTTCCCTATCACCTTCGCATGATCCCGGAGTGTGCTAGCACTCTTCATTTTGCCACAAAATCGCACTTGCTTCCCTTCTTGCTCACGGTTTATCCAAAAATAGAACAAGAACAACCCTTGTTTGGGCGAGAGAGAGAATAGGGAAAAGAGAGGAGAGATGATGAAATGTGTAATTAGTTTTGGTTTATTTGTTTTCCAAAAACATATACCAAATTTTGTCTATAGAAAAGTCAAACCAATTAAAGCCATCAATGCCAACCACACACATCAACTCACATCAACTTCCATCAATCAATGAATAGTGACTGGCGTCAATCACTCAAAGTGAAAGACATCCATCACTTGATTGACTTATGATGTGACGCTAGATGCGACTAGCGATTTGACGCTTGATTTGATTTGCCGCACTCAAATTCAAAATGCGAATGTGCTCGCAAATAATCCCGGGTTCGGGTTTGCTAATTCCAAATTAACGAATATTCTGTTGCGTCGTAATTAAATCTAATTTAATTAAATAATCATGCCTAGCATAATTACTATTTACGTCGCTAACGAATTAATTCTAAATTAATTCGTTCGCCCGAATTAAAATCTAATTTTAATTCCGCGTCGAAATCCAATTTCGTTTAATATATCGAATAAATTAATTTACCGATTAATTCCAAATTAATCGTGATCTCTCTTTAATGATATTTTATCCCTGATAAAATATCTCCGTAATTAATCCCAAATTAATTTTTCTCTCTCATCTAATTAATCCTAGATTAATTAAAAGTGCGAGTCATACATCATCGATGAATCTTTGGGAAGCGACCCATGAGATCCCTGGATATATTGGCAGTAAATTTGGTCGTCGGACTATCCGAACACGTAAGTACCAAGTACTATGTTTGTACCGATTTACAAGACAAGGTTGGCCTCTAGCAAAGCGCCATGCCTACCCAATTCTCCAGAAATATCCTTACAGGAATATGGATCTATATCAAGCGTAGTATACCGTAGTATTGCGTATTTCTGTCCCGTATCGGATGATCACATGCAAGGCCTGGGGCTGGTAGAGTGTCTGCCCCGTACGATGCATATATCAGATAACGAGCAACTAGTCTCTTTATAATCAGATAATCATGACCAAGTCATATTATCCCGACGGTTGCAACCATATTAGAGAACGAGTTCTGTATCCCTGCACGATCATCATCTCTATATGACTGGAGTGACACTTCCGTCTGGACATCACACCCAACACACTACGTTTCTCAATATACCCAGCATTGGCGCACATAGAACCTGTTAAAGCCCTGGACGACCTCAACCAAAGTATATTGATTGTCGCAAGTATTAGCGGTGCAAGTCCCAGGTTAAGACCAAATACATTTACCCTGATTTCAGACTTCCATAGACACGTAGTCATACTACCAATGGAATTTTTGAGGGGGTCTATCCAGAGCGAAGATGTTTCATGTACCATCGGTAAAACACAACCTCATACTACACTTGCATGAGTATCCTATACCCAAATATATGAGAACTATATGGTTGTGCCCTCACAACGCGCACATGTGTAATACTAGTCTTTTACGTATTCATCTATGTCCAATCTCGATAATACTCTGACTAGGGATATTTAATGATTTATTCCTTCTTGGACTGATACCGTCTCATATCATTCTCAATCGAGGAACTAATCATATGGACCTCCTATCATTTATACATCAAGGTGATCTAATCACAAATGATAAGAGTGCAATCTCCTTTGTCACATAGTTAATTTGTGCAATAACACTGTGATCTGTACAAATAGTGACGCTATGGGTCATAATTGTCCAACACTAGCAGCCCTTTTTCTTTTGTTTTTATTTAATTCATGTGGCAGCCTCCTTTTTATTAATTTATGCACAGCCGACTCTCATGTCACGTTAAAATCAAACCCTAATATTCATGATGGATGGCCTGTGTTGCATAGAATTGCAAGCCCTTTTATCTTTCACGTTGCAGGCCTTTTTTGCATGCCAAGCCCACTCATGTTTTCACTCTCATTAAATTTTCAACCCTTGGTCAACAATGGTGGATAGGTCTTTTGTTGTATCCTACAAAATAAACAAGAAATCGGTAAAATAAATTTAAATGATTAAATATTTCTTAAATTAATATTAAGAATATATTATATAAAACTTAATACTGAACACTTTCTAAATTAATATAATGATGATAATTATATAATAAAATGTAAAATATAAAATTAAATACTTGACAATAAACCCGAATAAATGATGTCTCAATGTGCATTTTCATGCACTTATCAGCAGTGCCTACACTCACGCACTTATCATTTCTAAGGTTTCACCCTGAAGTAAACAATTTCATCGTCGGACTTATGCCTAACTATTAAGGACTTAAAATAATCTTTTCTTCTTTTTTTTTCTTTTTTTTCTTTTTATTATTTTTTAAATTTTTTGGCCCACCATGGTCTTTTTATCCTTGCAGTAAAATTTTATGTTTCTCGGCTTCATTTTACCGACATCCATGTTTGTTAAACTCATCTTTACAAATATTTTTTTCTAACCCAGCGGATATCTATGATGGCTTTTAAGACATAGGGGTTAACATGATGCGTGTATGCATGAGATGCATGGAATGTATAAGTCGGCCCATTACAATTTTAGAGCATTCAATCATACTATTACGAGGTGCAAACTTGTCCCAGTTGAAAAGGCCCAACAGGTTTACACTTTTGCGATAACATGGCTAAATAACTTCAAATGATACAGGGCCTAAACATAAAGTGGCCCATCAGTATTTTTAGGGGCTTTTGGCCCAATTGTCATAAAACACGAACTCGTCCCAGTTTAAATGGCCCAACAAGCCAATACCTCATGATAAAAAAGTCCAACTGAATCCAAAAGACGATGGTCTTAAACGCAAGCATAAAGGAATAGTCTCTTTGGTCCTACAACTACAGTTCATATGCGGGTTTATAGGGGCATAGACAAAGGCTCTCATCGACGAAGGGTTGCTCACAACTAGGTCTCCTCACTCAAGGGTCCGAGCTACTAAGTGAGCGCATATTTTTTATACACTAAGGTATGTGCCAACGAGTTATGCTGCGTGACTGACTGGCAAATGGATTACCAATTGTAGATTCCCCAGAAGGAGGGTGGAACGAACTCTCTTAAATACACAAGCCTTTTAGGCTCTTATCGCCTTGGTGACAGGAATAAACTGTTGGGTTTTCTAGGTCAAACCAAGATCGATTTAAGCATTTATAAGTGTGAATACTACAAAGTTGAGTTGCGGAATACTCACTTTGGTCGGCTTTTGCGATGCCAGGAACAACAAAAATTTCTTCAAGCTTTTCCTCCAAGGTTCAACCATGGTTCCTTTCTTTGTGCTCCTTGAAGTTTCGGTCAAGCTCCAAGCTTGGGAAAGGATTACATGCTCAAGGGTTTGTTTCCCTATCAACTTTGGATGACTCTTTAGTGTGCTAGCACTTGGAAAAAATTGCCATAAATTCTTCCTTTTGCTTCATCTTGTTCTCGGCAAAGGAGAACCAAAAAGAGAGAAAATAGCCCTTGACCGTGAGGTAGAAGGAGGGAGAGAGAGAGAGAGTGAGTTGGTTGTGCTGTGTGTATATTATTTGATTTCAAAAATCAAATACATAAATCCATTTTCCAAAAATGGTACAAGCATTAAAGCCTTCAACCACTCACATCACTCAAAGTTTGACAAGTTGTCAATCACCAAAAATGTGATAAGACACCCATCACTTGAATGACTAATGATGTGACGCGTGATGTGACTTGTGGGCCGTACTTGAATTCGAAATAAGAGTGGGCCCGCAAACACTCCCGGGCTCGGGTTCGCTAATTCCAAATTAATTAATTTTCCGTTACGACGTAATTAAATCAAATTTAATTAAATAATTATGCCTAGCAAAATTACTATTCACGTCGTTAGCGAAATAATTCTAAATTAACTCGTTCACCCGAATTAAAATCTAATTTTAATTCCGTATCGAAATCTAATTTCATATAATATATCGAATATATTATTTTATCGATTAATTCCAAATTAATCGTTCTCTCTCTTAATAATAATATTTTATCCCATATAAAATATCACCGTAATTAATCCCTGATTAATTTTCTCTCTCTAATAATTAAACCCAGATTAATTAAGTGCGAGTCATACATCATCGGTGAATCTTCGGGAAGTGACCCATGAGATCCCCGAATATGTTGGCTGTAAATCTGGTCGTCGGACTATCCGAACACGTACGTACCTAGTACTACATTTTTACCGATTTACAATGACATCACACCAATACACTACGATTCTCAATGTACCCAGAAGAGGCGTACACAGAACCAGTTAAAGCCCTGGACGACCAAAACCAAATTATATTTAATGTCGCAAGTATTAGCGGTGCAAGTCTCAAGTTAAGTCCAAATACACCTACCCTGATTCAGACTTTCATAGACATATTCATACTACCAATGGAATTTCGAGGGGTCTATCCAGAGTGAAGCTGTTTTCGTACCATCGGTAAACACAACCTCCTATCACACTTGTATAAGTATCCAATACTTAAATAAATGAGAACTATGTCATTATGCTCCCACAACGCTAACAAGTGTAATACTAGTCTATTCAGTATTATCGATATCCATTCTCGATAATACTACGACTAGGGATATTTAATAATTAAACCTTCGTGGATTGATACTGTCTCATATCATCTCAATCCGGAACTAATCATAAGGACCATTTATCATTTATATATCCCGGTAATCCAATTACAAATGATAAAAAAGCAATTTCCTTTGTCACATAGTTAATTTGTACAACAACACCATGTTCTGTACAAATAGTGATGCTATGGGTCATAATTGTCCAACAATCTCCCACTTGTGCTATAGCCAATCACTCAAGTTTCCTACACCTGAATTATGTACGGTTCGCTCAAACTTCTACTGAGAAAATGCTTTTGTCATTGGATTTGCAAGGCTATCATCTGATGCGATTTATTCGATCATCACATCGCCATGATGTATGATCCGAATGAATCAGATGAATATTTGAAGTATATATCTGGATCGTTGATGAGACCATTAATTCTTTAGCCCGTACTGTAGCCTAGCTCAGCTGCTAACAGAACTACATCTAATCTAATTAGATTTATTGTACATCAAAAAGGCTTCTATTGCTGCCTCAGCTGTAGTAAGTTTCCTACTTATAGTCATTTTTATCGGTTAGGAAACTTGCAGCAGTGAACCCAGTCATTTCAAGTTCTCTTTCTCCATAGCTTAAGAAAGCATCATTAGTTCATCTAAGATACTAAAGGATGTTTTTAACATCAATTCAGTGACTATCACTTGAATTGGCCTGATTGTGACTCTATATGGTCAAAACATATGAGACACCAGGTCAAGTACATTTATTTCAATGTACGAGTTCTCGGAGAGTGCTAAAAACTTTTAGATCTATCCCAGTAGATCTTTATTCATAGAATAAAGGTTGTCTCTCCCAAGTATTATACGGAGAATTTTACATGAAAGCCAAGCTTTCACCGATTGAATTATGGGAATATCATTTCCAAGAAATGATATATCATCATTATCTAGGACAATCATTGTCAGTGCGCTCCCACTAACCTCCCTATATACACAAGAATCATTTTCGTTTTGAATTAAATCATATACCATTATGATTACATCACAACGATGGTTCCAAGAACGCAATGCTTGCTCAAATCCAAAAATGGATCGAATTTAACTTGCAAACCTTGTTTGCTTGTTATGGTACGACAAAACCGTCAGGATGTTTTATAAACATCCTCCAAAAGGTTTCCGTTTAAGGAAAGTGATTTTGACGTTCAACTGCCATATTTCTTAAATGAAACATGCAGCATCAGCAAGCATTATCCAAATGGATTTAACCATGACAATGAGTAAAAGGTTTCTTCGTAATTGACACAATGTTGATAACGATACATTTTCGCTACAAGCCTAGCTTTGTACATTGGTATGTTTCCATCCATGTATGTCTTCCTTGAAGACTTATATAGTACCAATAGGCACAATGTCTTCCGATACAAGAACTAGTGTCCAAACATAGTTGGTATACATGGAATCCTTTTTGGATTTCATGACACTTTTCCATGATAGGGAGTCGATACCTTGTATCACTTCCTCATTCATAGTCAATTGGTATTCCTCAATAAGATTGACATCTTTATGAGGTGAGATCAGAAACCCATACCTCCCACGTTGTTTTCCGACTCTCTCCGACTTACGTGGTTCTTGTGTATTAGAGGATTATTGGTACGGTTTCATCTCTGATGAACTGTTTGTGTTCCAATAGGAATCAGTGCCCGGAACACTATTACTCCGATTTTCATCGAGTTTTAATTTCCTCCCACTTACCACTGCATATAGGTATTCCTCTTAGGAAAACCACATGGAGAGCAACAATTACATTGTTCTCTTGTGAGTTATATAAGTACTATACTTAGTTTTCCCTAGGATAACCTACAAATTAGGCACTTATCCAACTTGGGTTCTAGTTTGGTATCATCCAAACATATGCCCAGCATTCCCAAATCTTCAGGAATGAGAAAACCCGATTTTTTTCCAATTCATATCTAATATGAAGTATGTCAAACAGATTTTTATGGAACCTTATTCAAAATAAGTTTTGCAATTTTTAATGCGTATCCCTAGAAAGAAAATGGTATCTCAGAGCGACTCATGATTAACCTTATTATGTCCAACAAACTTCGGTTTCTCCTGTTCGGACACACCGCCCAATTGAGGTGTTCCGGGTGGAGTTCACTGTGAAAGAATACTATACTTCTTCAAGTAATTGAGAAAATTATAGCTTAAGTATTTTCATCATGGTACAATCTTGATGGTTTAATACTTTAGCCGATCTATTTGTCAACTTCAAGTCGAAACTCTTTGAATCTATTAAAAGTTTCCGATTCGTGTTTCAAAAGAAACACATAACCATAACGCGATGCCACATCTGTAAAGGTTACGAAGTGTTTATATCCACCTCTAGCCTAGTTAGATATGGGCCCACTTACGTCACTATGAATGATGGCTAATAGATCGGTGGCACTTGCACTTTTACCAAGTAAAAAGTGTTTTAGGCACTTTGCCTATTAAACTAGAATCGTAGACATCATTTGAATATAATCAAATCCATCCTAGTATCCACTCTTCAAAAGTGTGGATATACGATTTTTGTTTAATGTGTCCCATACAACAATTCCACAAATAAGTCTCATCTGATTAATTCAGTTTGAGCTATTTGTTTGTCATGTTATATGTTTGAGATTCATTTATATTCAAAATATAAATACTGTTATTTACATCTAATGTGTTTATCTCAATATCATCTTTATAAAATAAAACACTTTATTGTTCTAGAATATAAAGGTATACCCGCAACGGGTTAAACCCTGATATAGAGAAAATATTTCTAGTCAAACTAGTTACATTTTAACAGTTTCCTAATTTAAGTACACACCCTAAGGGTAGTTCCAAAAACTTAGGTCTTTATGGTTAAAACAGCGATTATTGTCCCATTTCCGATTCGCAGATTAATCTCAACTGAAGTCAGTATCCTGCTTATCAGCAGATTCTGCACATCAGTACATTTTATGTACCACATCTAGTGTCTAAAATCCAATTTTAATACTAGTAGTGAACATGTTTATGAAAAACATACTTAAAGTCGGAGCTTTGCACCGCCTTCACTTCCTTCATGTCTGCCTTGTCCATATGGCAGTCACCCTTCCCGTAACCCCGTTTGGCACAGTTTAGGCATACATCTTGGGATATGCCTTTGTCTTCCCAGAAGATTATAATGATTAAACCTTCGCCCCTTTTAGAAGCTCTGGCTTTGCTTCATAGAGCATAGCCATTAATTCTCCAAGAATTTACTCTTGGTTCAAAATTAACCTTCCCCAGCTTTCGGGTAGAGACTATAAGATCAAATCTTTAGTAGTCTCGGCCACATAGGTAATGCCCAGCTAACCTAGCTGATCGATGTCAACAATCATATGTGACACCTAGTGCTCGACAGATGTACCCTCTGACATACACGAGCTTAAGAGCTTGTTTTGCAATTAGTACTTCTAAGATCTAAGAATAGACCTATGAAGATCTCTAATTTTACCATCATGGTATAAAGATCTAATCCTTAATTTTGACGACAAAATTAAATTGTCATTGCAGTAAGCATAACATATTGAGCACTGAAGTTATCATCACATGAATCTTCCAAAGATCATGTTCTACTATTTGCTCAAATCCGAGCTTAGGCCCGAGATATTTTTCTATCAAATAGAATAACTTCTCAGTTCCCAGGTGTAGACATTGCATTTTTGCATAACACCCGATGAGGAGTCTTATATGGAGACAACTCCCTCTTAGTCATGAAAGCCACGGGAAAAGAATGTTGGAAGGGTAAAGTTGGAAAAATACAATTTTTGATGGATTTCTCCGAGTTGTTTCACTTCGGTTACTTGTTATACCTCATTTTCTAAGCTTATCTTAGGCCCAACACTCCCATAGACCACATACCTAACCCAAACCAAGCCCAAATACCCAAGTCAACCCAAGTCAAACCAAACCCATGCCCATTAGAAGCAATTCACGCCCATTGCCCTTTATTAAGGTAATTGCACATTAATCACATGCTAAAACCTTGGTAAATCCTTACCTAAATAAAAGAAATCAAATAAACTCCCTACCAAATCAAATCCAATCCCAAATCCTAATTAGGAGATGCATTCCTTATTAGACACCAATTAGGAGATTCCTTCCTAATCTAAAAAGGAAAGTCTTTTCCCTTCGCCTATAAAAAGAGGCCTTCACCCCCATTCACAACCGGAGAACAAAAATACATCCCTCAAGCACGCCTAAAGCACTCTTTCAAGTCTCCTTTGCACGCCCAAAGCCCTTCCAATAGCCTCCATTGCCGTAACATCAAGCCAACAAACCTTCCAATTGCCGCATCTTCTCTTCTTCACCAACACCACTCACGCCCAAGCCCTTTTCACAACCCTTCCTTTGCCAACTTCCAACCACCATTCACAGCCCTAAATTACCCTAAAATAAACCTTATTTCCAGCCCCTTAATTGCTGCAAAAAGCAGCCCCAAAGCACCCCCAAAGTAGCGCCAAAACAGCCCCTGAAAACGGCTTCACTGCACTGGTGGACTGCCACGTTTTGCATTCTGTTCAGGTCAGTTTCCTTGCGTCTTTAGCCCACCAAAACCATCCTAAAACCATCTTAAAACCATCCCAAAAATCCCCAAAAAGTTTCCCCAAAAAAGCTTTACAAACGCACCTCCCGAGACCACCAAAATCACCCAAAACAGTCCACTAAACGCCCGAAACAGTGACCTGAAACGCAGCGACCAAACGGCGGTGAAACGGAGATAAAATAGCAGCCCAAGCATCAAAACAACAAGGAAAAAACAGTGAGCGAACAATTTGGAAAGGTATCGGATCATTCGCCCTTCCAACGGACTTGGAACACGCTTCCAAAGATCGACAAAAGAGGTTAGACCTGAGGCATGATTTGATTGTTGGATGGGCGGGACATGTGTTCCCTTTTGTGGTATATAGGATGGAAACCCGGACGTAAATTCCATAGCCGAATCCGAATGGATGGTAGTGCGGTTTGTACTCGGGATACAACGCCACATACCACTTAAGAAACACATGTTTTGTCCCATCCAAATTTTTGTTTGAGCATGTTGTAGTTTATAGGTTGTTTATTTATTATTTTAAGCATGATTTATTTTGGTTTTTTTATTTAATTTTGAAGCATGATTGTGTTATTTTGACATGTTATTTCGTTATTCTTTATGCATGATACCTAGTTTAGTTTATGTTCATGTTTGAGCAATTATTTGTTTTGTTGGTTTGATGGCTTAATATGTTCAATATATGGTATTGCGTGTTTATTGTCTAAAGACTTACTTTCAAGCATGCAAACTTAGATTAGGACTTAGTTAGCGAATGCATGTTAGATCTAAGTGACCTTTGAACATGATTATTGAATAGATGCGGTTGATTTAATGCAAAAATATATCATCACAACGACATAAGTAAGGGACCATTCCGAACCCAATGGTTTGAGGTCTTCCCTTGCGAGGGGTTAGTGCGGCCTTAAATCTTTGTCCCGGTTCACACCGGGTGGCGACTCCATTATTCTCCGGTTTAGTTCCCCGCGGACTACTTCGTACTCTCAACTAGGCCCTGAGTCTAGAACAGCATGCGTCGCCCAAGTTCTATGTCCTACACCAGGACTATCTTGAGGTTTTATTCCCAATTTGAAAATTAAACCATTTAAACACATTTTCACCCAGGATTATGTTCTAAACGTTAATCTTTCATTTGTCTTGATTGCTATAGTCCAACTATCCAATCAACGATTTCGTGTACTATTAATATAATGATTACTATAGTCTAACTATATAATCAACTATAATTTTATAGGTTAAATTCAAATATATTGATTACTATAATCCAATTATATAATCAACTATAAATTGAAGTAGTTTGAATACAGTCCAACTGTTTTATTTAAAACAACTATTAAATATTAGTCCAACTAATATATTAATTTATATTATGACGAAAAATTGAAATGAGCGCGTATTAGCGATGAGAGGTAAATCTATCACTATTTCCCACTCATTTAACTAAATATTTTGTATAGTTTCTTGTTTTTTGTGAATATTTTGATGTGTTTTGTGTTATTTTATTGAAAAATAAAGTTTCAGGACATTCTGGAGGTGATTCGGAGCAAAATTGTGAAAATTGGAAAATAAGGGCATTTTTGTATTTTGCCGCGTCACGACGCGCAAGCCCTTGGTGTCGCGACGCCTAACATGCACCAGGGCTGCTAATGTGCGCTGGGTCAACGGGTCAGAATTTGAGAAGTTTGACTTTGCTAACGTGTATCGTGCCACGTGTCACCATCACGGCCGATTTGCTAACGTGTGCCGTGCCACGTGTCATCATCCTACGATGCTGACAATCACCATTTCCACGTGTGCCACATGTCACTCCATGTCACCGCCACATCATCCTCCGCATCACCAGTTGACCAAGCCAAAGTGCCACTGTTGGTTTCTATAATATGTCCCAAGGAAAGATTAAGCATTCATGAAATACAACAAAGAATATATATAAAAGACGAAGTATGGCGGAATCATACTTACAATGCTTTGTTGATGAAGAAAATCAAACCAAATGGAAGCTCCAAGGA
>SKCR01002244.1:0-27819 GCA_019454045.1 Zanthoxylum bungeanum | reverse complement strand
GGTAAGAGACCGAAATGGAAAATACTTAAGCAGTAAGTTTCATATATAAATGAAAGAGTACGGTGTTCTTTCATGTGAGTGAGGACTCCTCCCGAGACACGTCAGTTAGACGGTGTGTCTGAACTAAAAAACCGAATTTTTGGACATGATAAGGTTTATCACGAGTCGCTCTGAGCTACTATTTCCTTCAATATGATATGTATTAACAGTGCAAAACTTATTTAGAATAAGGTTCCATATAAATCTGTTTGACAGATATCATATAGGATATGAACAGGGAAGAAACGGGGTTTCTCAATCCTGATAATTTGGGTATGCCAGGCATAGCGTTTGGATGATACCAAACTAAGGACCCAAATTGGATAAGTGCCAATATAGTTATCCTAAGGGAAACCTTAAGTATAGTACTTATAAATCCCACATGAGAACAATGTAATTGTTGCTCGCCATGCGGTTTTTCCTGAGAGGAATACCGATATGCAGTGGTCAGTGGGAGGATAGTGATACTCGATGAAAATCGGAGTAATACTGACTGTTCAAGGCACGAAGTCCTTAATGGAACACAAATAGTTCATCTATGATGAACTATACCATTAATCTTCAAATACACAAGAACCTAGTAGATCGGATAGAGTCAGAAAACAACCTAGGGTATGGGTTTCTGATCTCACCTCATAAGATGTCAATCTTATGGAGGTGTACCATCCGACTACGTTTAGAGGAAGTGATACGAGGTATCGACTCTATGTTATGGCAAAGTGCCATGAAATCCGAAATGGATTCCATGTATAACAACTATTTTGGATACTAGTTGTTGTACCATAAGGCATTGTGCCTATGTACATTAAACGTCTTCAAGGAAGATATACATGGAAGGCAACATACCAACGTGCAAAGATAGGCTTTTGACGGAAAGGTATCGTTATCAACATTATGTTAATAACGGTTCAACCTTTTACCTGTTGCCATGGTAAATCCATTTTGAAGATGCTTGTTGATAACTGTATATTTCATTTATGAATATGTCAGTTACAAATCAAAATCGCTTTCCTGAAAAGGAAACCTTTTGGAGGATGTTCACAACATCCTGACGATTTTGTATAACCGACAAACAAGGTTTGCGGGTTATTCGATCCATGTTTGGATCAATGCAAGCATAAGGTTCTTGGAACTGACGTTTTGAAATAATCATAATGGTTTATGATTTAACTCAAAACGAAATAATTCTTGTGTATATAAGGAGGTTAGTGGGAGAGCGCACTGACAGTGAAATTCCCATATAGCAATTGGTGAAAGCTTGGCTTTCATAGATATTCTTTCATAGAAATTCTCCGTAGAATTCTGGGGAGTAACAACCTTTATTCAAGGAATAAAAATCTTCTGGGATAGATTTGGAGTTTGTTAACACTCTCTGGGAAATTGTACATTTAAAATGTACTTGTATTGGTGTCTCATACGCTTCGAGCATATGGAGTCACAATCGGGTCAATCCAAGTGATAGTCACTGGATTGAAGTTAAAAAACATCTGTTAGTATCTCTGAGAACTAAAGATGCTATCTTTTACTATGGAGAAGGAGAACTTGAAGTGACTGGGATCACTGCAGCAAGTTTCCAAACGATAAATAATGCGGTACTATAAAGTTTGAATAACGGGACAGTGAGCTGGAAATCTTCCGAGCAAGATAACTGTTGCCGAATAAACAACTAATGCGGATTATTGCTGCAGCTGAGGCAGCAATAGAAGCCATTTGGGTCGATAATAAATCTAATTAGATTAGATATAGTTCTGTTAGCAGCTGAGCTAGGCGTCAGCACAAGGCTAAAGAATTAAAGGTCTCATCGACGATCCAGATATATACTTCTTCTATATCATCTGATTCGTTCGGATCATACATCGTGGCGATGTGATGATCGTATAAATCGCGTCAACGATAATCGAACAAATCCGCTGACGAAAACCTTTCCTCAGCAATTTGAGCGAACCTTACATAGTTCGAGTGTAGGACACTTGAGTGACTCGCTACGTGCCAAGTGGGAGATTGTTGGATAATATGACCCATAGCGTCACTATTTGCACAGATCATTGTGTTGCTTGTAGCAAATTAACTATGTAACAAGGAAATTACACTCTCGTCATTTGTGATTAGATCACCATAGATATATAAATGAAGAGAGGTCCCTATGATTAGTTCCTGGATTGAGATGATATGAGACAGTATCAGTCCACGAAGGATTAATCATTAAATATCCCTAGCCGTAGTATTATCGAGACTGGACATCGATAATGCGGAATAGGCTAGTATTGCACTTGTGCGCGTTGTGAGGGCACAACGACATAGTTCTCATATATATAAGTATTGGATACTTATGCAAGTGCGATAGGAGGTCGTGTTCACTCCACCGATGGTACGGGAAACAGCTTCGCTCTGGATAGACCCCTCGGAATCCCATTGGTATTATGAATATGTGTCTATGGGAGGCCGAAATCAAGGTAGGTGTGTATAGTCTTAACCTAAGACTTACATCGCTAATGCTTACGACAATCGATATACTTTAGTTGAGTCGTCCAGGACTCTACCGGTTCTGTGTACGCCAATGCCGGGTATATTGAGAATCGTAGTGTATTGGATGTAATGTCAAGACGGAAGTGTCACTCCAGTCATAATGGAGATGATGTCACGCAGGATACGGTATTAGTGCTCTTAAGTGATGCGCGTCCAATCGTGATATTATGACCAGGTCATGAATATCCGATTATAGAGACTAGTTACCAGACATCCGATATGTGTTTCGGACGGGGCAGACACTTATCCAGCCCCCCAGCCCTAGCACGTGACTATCCGATACTGGACCGATATGCACAATACAATTGTATACTACGCTTGATACAGATCTAGATATTCTTTAATGATATATGTCCGGAGAACTGGGAAGACTTGGTGCTTTGCTAGGAGTCGACCTTGTCTCGTAAATCGGTAGAACGTAGTACTTGGTACGTACGTGATTCGGATACTCCGACGACCGTATTTACTGCCAGATTATCCGGGGATCTCATGGGTCGCTTCCCGATAATCCACCGATGACGCACAACTCGCACTCTTGAATAATCTGGGATTATACAGAAGAGAGAGAAAATTAATCTAGGATTAATAACGGAGATGTTTTATCCGGGATAAAAAGTCGTCTAAAGAGAGAGAACGATTAATTCGGAATTAATCGATGTATTAATATATTCGATATATTAGACGAAATTAGATTTCGACGCGGAATTAAAATCAGATTTTAATTCGGGCAAACGAGTTAATTTAGAATTAATTCGTTAGCGACGTAAATAATAATTTCGGTAGCCGCAATTATTCGATTGAATTAACGTCGCGACGTAAGCTCGGTATTTCGGAAATATCGAACCCGAACGCGTGAGTGCACGTGGGCCCACTTTCATTTGGAAACGTGTGGGGCCCACATGACACATGTCATTCTAATGCATTGCATGTAGATTGTGTACATTGCACTCAATGTCATTGCATGGAGTTTGAGTGTTTGACACTCTAAGCCATTGCATGCTTTGTGTCATAATTTTATTATTAATTTAATAAATTTAATGGCATAAATATAAATTGATTTTGGTAAATCATTTTAACTTAATACAAGATCATCTCTCCTCATTTTTTTCTCCTCTTCTCACGCCCAAAACTGAAACATGTTACTGGTTTGGAACCAATTTTGGCGTGGACTTTAGGGAAGCAAAGAGTGGATTTTCATGGTGAAAATTCAAGTGCTAGCACAGTACGAGTCTTGCGAAGGTGGTAGGGAGGTTCACCCATGAGGCGGGATTCATCCGACGGAGTTTGGAGCTTCGTTTTGAGACCCGAAACTGCCAAGACAGTGAGCATGGACTGCTGCAGTGGGCTTACAAAGGCAGTGCGTTTTTGGGCATGATTCGTCTTCAAATCGACATACCGATCAATGTAAGTATTCCGCTATCTTCATTGGTGTATATTCACGCATGTTTTCATGTCTTGATTTGATCTTGGGACCTTAGAATAAACCAACATCCATACCCGGAGTGCCGTACCTGGCTCATCTGATATCTCCATACTCGGAGTGCCGTACCTGGCAGAACTGATCTGATACCTCCATACCCGGTGCCATACCCGGAAAAACTGATGCTGATAATGATGTGGGCCTCGCCCCCAGATTGCCATACCCGGGGTGTCATTCTCGGCGTGTCTATTCCCGAACTATATCTCCATTCTCGGAGTGCCATTCTCGGCGTGCCATTCTCGGCGAGCTCATTCTTGAGCTGTCCATTCCCGGACTATATCTCCATTCTCGGAGTGCCATTCTAGGCATGCCATTCTCGGCGTGCTCATTCTTGAGCTGTCCATTCCCGGACTATATCTCCATTCTCGGAGTGCCATTCCCGGCAGAACTGATCTGATGTGATGTGAGCCTCGCCCCCAGAGTGCCATACCCGGCCAAACTGATGTAATGTGGGCCCGCCCCCAGAATGCCATACCCGGCAGAAGCTGATCTGATGTAATATGGGCCTCGCCCCCAGAATGCCATCCCCGGCAATGCTGATACTGATGTAATGTGGGCCTCGCCCCCAGAATTCCATACCCGGCAAGACTGATACTGATGTAATGTGGGCCTCACCCCTAGAATGCCATACCCGACAAGACTGATACTGATAAAGATGTGGGCCTCGTCCCCAGAGTGCCATACCCGATAAGACTGATACTGATGCTAATACGGGCCTCGCCCCCAAACTGATGCTGATGTGGTCCTCGCCCTAAAGTGATGCTGATGTGGGCCTCGGCCCTGAGATTCATTCCAAATTCTGACGACATGGGCCTCGGCCCTGGGATTCATTCCAAATTCTGAAGACGTGCACCTCGGCCCTGGGATTCATTCCCTGGATTCATTCCAAATTCGGACGACGTGGGCCTCGACCCTGGGATTCATTCCCTGGATTCATTCCAAATTCTGACGATGTGGGCCTCGGCCCTGGGATTCATTCCCTGGATTCATTCCAAATTCTGACGATGTGGGCCTCGGCCCTGAGATTCATTCCCTGGATTCATTCCAAATTCTGACGATGTTGGCCTCGGCCCTGGGATTCATTCCAAATTCTGAAGACGTGGGCCTCGACCCTGGATTCATTCCAAATTCTGACGACGTGGGCCTCGGCCCTGGGATTCATTCCCTGGATTCATTCCAAATTCTGACGATTTGGGCCTCGGCCCTGGGATTCATTCCAAATTCTGACGATGTGGGCCTCGGCCCTGGGATTCATTCCCTGGATTCATTCCAAATTCTGACGATGTGGGCCTCCGCCCTGGGATTCATTCCCTGGATTCATTCCAAATTCTGACGATGTGGGCCTCCGCCCTAGGATTCATTCCCTGGATTCATTCCAAATTCTGACGATGTGGGCCTCGGCCCTGGGATTCATTCCCTGGATTCATTCCAAATTCTGACGATGTTGGCCTCGGCCCTGGGATTCATTCACTGGATTCATTCCAAAACTCTACTGATATGGGCCTCGGTCCTGGGATTCATTCCCTGGATTCATTCCAAATCTCATGCTGACGTGGGCCTCGACCCTGGGATTCATTCTCGATGATGTTGATAATATGGTCCTCGACCCTGGGATTCATTCCCGATGCTGCTGATAATGTAGGCCTCGACCCTGAGTTGATATTGATGTGGGCCTCGCCCCCAAAACTGATATTGATGTGGGTCTCGCCCCCAGACTGAAACTGATGTGGGCCTTGCCCCAAAACTGATACTAATGTGGGTCTCGCCCTAAACTGATGTGGGCCTCGCCCCAAGCTGATACTGATGTGGGCCTCAACCCCGGGACTCATCCCCAAACGAATACTGATATGGGCCTCGACCCCAAACTGAAACTGATGTGGGCCTCGCCCCCAAACTGACACTGATGTGGGCCTCGCCCCCAGACTAATACTGACAAGGGCCTCGCCCCAAAACTGATACTAATATGGGCCTCACCCTGGGACTCATCCCCAAAACTACTACTCTCATATGTTGCTGATTCTGGTTGGTTTGTCTTTACCGCTTTCTCTTTTTCTTCTTTGAAACCTATGAATACGAAACAAAACAAACACAAAAAAGAATGCAAAATATGTTACGTGTATGCATGCATGCATGAATGAATTTCCTATTCTGTTGGGTTAGGTCTTTCGCTAGTTCTCCAGGTGATTGCTTAGTCTTCTCTCTGGTCTCATGACTCAATATCTTGTTATGTCCCTTATTCGCGATGTGGGAGACTGGTTGCCCCCAGTCTTGGTTTACCTTTCTGCTCTCCGCTGTTTGTACTTGGTCAAGATGAACCACATGGTGGGGCTTTCCATATCATACTATATCACATGCTACGAAATAGTCCCAAAAGTTACACATATTATTGCCCTCAAAGAATGCTCAGTATTGAAACCAGAGAACCTTCAAAACATTCAACGTAACTCAAATCCAAGTTTTTGAATAAATGATCTAAGCCAGACTCAAAGTGTGTGTGTGCAAAGGTTCCTTTGCGGATTCATCCCAATGATTTCATTTCAAAAATCAGGATCGATGGGTCAAACCAACCTAGATGTCTCAATTATGTCTGTAGTTGCTTTTCTGTGCTCATTGTGGTATGTTTTTCTTTCTCTTTTGTCTCTTTCTTTTTTTTTTTCATTTTAAACTTCTTTTTTTTTTTCTTTTTTTTTTGCTTTTCAACACACATACCCTTTAAGGTAGCATTTCTCCTCATGGTGGTCCTAATACTCGCCCATGGGTATCTTCACGCTTATCGGTTATAGGTGGTTCAATTCTTTTCTTTAGAGACTTTTCTTTCATTTCCAACCATACCACACATCATAACATAAGCAATTCAAGATAGACATCTAAGCAAACGGTCATTCACCGACCTACAATTTCTTCAACTAGTCACCTTGCCAACTACTCAGGTCTTCACCGCTAAGAACCTATAGTGAAGTGTTTACGAGTCTAACATAGATCAATCACTCAAAGAATCAGATAAAAGCACACCAAGAGTCTTCTAAGGTTTCACCCTAAAACAATCAATTTCATCATCGGACTTATGCCTAACTATCAAGGACTAAAAACAAACAATTTTTTTTCTTTTTCTTTTTTCTTTTTTTTTTTCTTTTTTTTTCTTTTTTTTTCTTCTCTTTTTTTTTTTTTCTTTTTTTTAGGCCCCCAATGGTCTTTATATCCTTGCCGTAAGGTTTTTCTGTTTCTTGGTTTCCTTTTCCCCGATATCCACATTTGCTAAACTCTTCTTGACAAGTCTTCTTTTATCCCTAACCCAACGGATATCTATGATGGCTTTTAAGACACAGAGGTTAACATGATGCATGTATGCATGAGATGCACGTGATGTATGAGATAAAATATGCATGTGGTTATCAAAAGCATAAAAGGGGTGGCTCCTATAGGATATACAACTATGGTTCACATGTGGGTTTACGGGAGTGCGGACAAAGGCTCTCATTGACGAAGGATTGCCCACAACTAGGACTCCCCACTCAAGGGTTCAAGCGACCAAGTGAGTGCACCTTTTTTATACCTTATGGTACGTGCCAACGAGATACGGTGTGTGACTAACTGTCGAATGGATTTCCCGTTGTAGATTCCCCAGAGGGAGGGTGGAGCGAGGCTCTCTTAAGTACCCAAGCCCCTTAGGCTCTTATCGCTTAGTGTCAGGAATAAACAACGAGTCCTCCAAACTAGTCTGTCACGACGAGCTACAAGTAAAGATTATCTCGGTGTCTTCGCAGCTTTTCCTTATAAAAAGGTAGTGAGTGAAGGAAGATATCGAACCATTACCTAGCCTTAATAATGCCTTTGATTACACCCCTTTCAACTCACTATAGAAACGATTAATTAAAGAACAAATTATACACATCACAAGACATGATTTCGAGGCCGATTCTCTAATCCCCAGTGGAGTCGCCAGACTGTAGACAACAGAACCTGGGTGACGCTGTTCTAGGCTCACGGCCTAGTTGGAAAGTACGAAATAACATGGAGTCGCCACCCGGTGTGAACCGGGACAAAGATTTAAGGCCGCACTCACCCCTCGCAAGGGAAGACCTCAAACCGTTGGTTCGGAATGGTCCCTTACTTATGTCACTTGTGATGATATGATTTGTGCAATAAACTAACCGAATCTATTCAACAATCATGCTCAAGGGTAATCTACGTCTAGTATGCATTCATCAAAATAACTCCTAGTCTAATTTTGCATACTTGAAAATAAGTCCTCATAACACACGACAACACACGGCAATCTCATAATCATGCTTCAATTATATAATGCGGAAGACAAATAACAATGCAAATTCCAAACGCAAAATAAATAACTAATCATGCTTAAAAATAAATAACTAAATAACATACTAGACTAAATCATGCTTTAAATAATAACTAAATAATACACGAACTACAACATGCTCAAACACAAGTTTGGATGAGACGAAATACGTCTCTTAAGTGGTACGTGGCGTTGTATCCCGAGTACAAACCGCACTACCGTCCATTCGGATTCGGCTACGGAATTTACGTCCGGGTTTCCATCCTATATACCACAAAAGGGAACATATATTCCGCTTATCCAACAATCACCTCATGCCTCAAACGACTCTCATGCGATAATATTTTTAAATAAATAAAAATAAACGAAAAGTAATAAATAAAAAGGGTGCCCTCAGGTCTAACCTCTTTTGTCGTCTAAGAAAGGGCGTTACACGTCCGTTGGAAGGGAGATTGATCCGATGCTTTTCCGATTTGTCTACTCAATGTCTTTCCTCGCTGCTTTGATGCTCGGGCTGCTGTTTCAAGTCCGTTTCACTGCTGTTTCGCTGCTACGTTTCAGGTCACTGTCTTGGTGATTTAGTGGACTGTTTTGAGTGATTTTGAAGGCTAATGGAGCTGCGGTTTTGGGGGGTTTTTTAGGGAAACTTTATGGAGATTTTTGAGGGGTTTTCTAGGTGATTTTAGGGCTGTTTTGTTGGCTAAAGTCGCAGCCAAAACTGACCAGAACAGAAGGTGAAGATGCGGCAGTTCAAGGTGCAGTGGGGCGTTTTTGGGGACTGTTTTGGGGCTGCGTTTGGGGCTGTGTTTGGAGAGTGTTTAGTGCGACTTTAGGGCTTTATTTGAGGCTTATTTTGGTGTGTTTTAGGGCTGTGAATGGTGGATAAAATTCGGAAATGGAGGGCAGTGAAAGGGGCTTAGGCGTGAAGGGTGTTGGTGAAGGATGAAAGATGCGGCAATGGAGTGTGCTTAGGTTTAATGATTCGGCAATGGAGGCTTCAAGGAGGTTTTTGGACGTGCAATGAGGCTTGGGAAAGTGTTTGGGACGTGATTGGGGAAGTATATGAGCTAGGTTTTGAATGGGGGGTGAAGGCCTCTTTTTATAGGCCAAGAGAGAAGACTTTCCTAATTTGAATAGGAAAGAATCTCCTAATTGGTTCTCCATAAGGAATAGATCTCCTTATTTGGGGTGGTGATTGGATTTGATTTGGTAGGGATTTGATTTGATTTCTTTTAATTATGAAGGGATTTGACTTGATTTAGGCATGTGTTTAAATGTGATTTTGGCTATTTAGGAAGGCTATGGGCGTGAATGGTGTCTCATGGGCGTGGGTTTGGCTTGGCTTGGTGGGCTTGAGTATTTTGGGTTTGGTTTGGGTTTGGTAAGTGGTTTGTGGGGTTTTGGGCCTAAGATAAGCTTTGAAACGGAAGTCCAACAAGCAACCGAAGCTCAAACAACGAGATTAAATCCATCAAAAATTCTATTTTCCAACTTTACCCTTCCAACGTCCGTTTCCCGCGACTTTCATGACTAAAGAAGTAGTTGCCTCCATACGAGACTCATCATTGGGCTAATGTGTAAAAATGCAATGCCTACATTAGTGTCTCCAAATCACGGAGTGACAAGTCAATTTCTAAGTCTGTAACATACTGCTTCAGAAAAGCATCAGCTAGTTCCTTCCAATCTTCCTTAACCTTCTTCTCAAGGCTATGATACCAAACCACAGGTGCCCCCTCGAG
The DNA here is from genome assembly GCA_019454045.1 of Zanthoxylum bungeanum. NCBI lineage: Eukaryota > Viridiplantae > Streptophyta > Magnoliopsida > Sapindales > Rutaceae > Zanthoxylum > Zanthoxylum bungeanum. The sequence continues at coordinate 17,735 of SKCR01002244.1, read as the reverse complement.
TGAAATCCCAAACATCTTTTGGACTTGGCGCTGTGATAGGCCCATTGAACTCATGACTGAGACATATTGCTGCAGATGGACCCTCAGGTCTCCGTTCCCATTAAACTTGGCCATGTCGGGCATTTTAAACTGAGCTGGCAGCTGTTCTCCAAAGGTCATTGCCTTATAATCTAGCAAATCCTCGTTCTTACCCTTCATTTTGTGGGTAACTGTTTCAACCTGATCCAGAAGCTTCTGAAATTCTGCCTGAGACCCAATCACTCTGCCTGTAGCATATTCTGCCATGTCATCATCAAAAGTGGGGACATCATCCCCCAACCCATTCGAAGGCTCATCACGCCTCACATTCTCAGAATTTCCCCCGGCACGGGGCACAACCATATTTGTCATGGCAGTAGTCAAGGCTTGCAACTGTTCAGTAATCTTGGCGAAGCCATTTTCCAACTGATCTATCCGGATACCTCAATATCTGATTCACTCATGTCTGTTCTCAGTATTTTGGTGAGTCTTCCCTTTTTTCTAACCCAACGGGAATCTATGATGGCTTTCAGAACACAAGGGTTAACATGATGTATGTATGCATGAGGTGCATGAGATGCATATATAACATACTAAATCAACTAAAATTTTCAAACAAGTCGGCCCACAATCATTTTAGAATCTTTCGGGCTAATTGTCATAGGAGTGAACCCATCCCAGTTTGAATGGCCCAACGAGTACACATCTCATGGCAAGGAGCCCAACTAAATCCAAATGGTAATGTTCCGAACATAAGCACAAAGAAAGATAATGCAAATATACAACAATAATTTCTACAGAATGGCCCATCAACATTTCAGAAGCTTTGGGCCCAATGGTCATAAGGTACGAACTCGACCCAGTTTAAATGGCCCAGCAAGTCCGCATTTCTGACAATGGTCCAACTGCATCTAAATGAGGATGGTCCACTAGCACACACTCAAGGAAATAATTGTTACTTTAACCATGCAAACCGGGTCTATGGGTGGGTTCGCAAGAGTATAGACAAAGGCTCTCATCGGCGAAGGATGGCCCACAACTAGGTCTCCTCAATCAAGGGTTCGAGCAACCAAGTGAGCGCACCCTTTTTTATACACTAAGGTACGTGCCAATGAGCTATGGTGTGTGACAGACTGTCAAATTGATTTCCCGTTGTAGATTCCCCAGAGGGAAGGTGGAGCGAGGCTCACTTAAATACCCAAGCCTCTTAGGCTCTTATCGCTTGGTGTTAGGAATAAACAACGAGTCCTCCAAATTAGTCCATCACAATAGGCTACGAGCAGATGGCTATCTAGGTGCCTTCACAGCTTTTCCTTCTAGAAAGGTAGTGAATGAAGGAAGACACCAAACCATTACCTAGCCTCAAAATGCCTTTGATTAAACCCTCACTTTATCCACTATAGACACGGTCAATTAAAACATAAATCCAAACATCACAAGACAATATTTCGGGGCCGATTCTCTATCCCCAGTGGAGTCGCCAGACTGTGGGAACACAGAAACTGGGCGACGCATGCTGTCCCGGACTCGCGGCCCGGTCGGGAGTACGGAATAGCCACGGGGGACTAAACCGGAGAATAATGGAGTCGCCACCCGGTGTGAACCGGGAAAATGAGATTTAAGGCCGCACTCACCCCTCGCGAGGGAAGGCCTCAAACCGTTGGGTTCGGAATGGTGTCTTACTTATGCCACTTGTAATGAAATGATTTATATAATAATTTAATCAGGCTTAAGTAACACTTATTTCTAAGAATATCATGCTTCTACATTCACACACATACATCAACAAGTTCATCTAAATTTATATGTAACACATATTCGAATTTGCATACAGCCTATTTGCATGTAATCTATGTCTCAATTTGCATATATAAGGTTTATCATATGGCAAGCATACAAGTTAATGAACACATTGGTGGACACAGAAGCGCAAACAAATAGCATTCTTACTAGCATGCATATTAAGAAAAGATATTTAAGCGCATAACAGAAATAGACAACTAGAGAGGTAATACAAATGCATAACATAAGAAAAAGGGAACTATGTGCTAAGATGGACATGTCGTAATGTGATGCAAGAGGATCTGTTTACCGTGGGCGTTCGTGCAGCGTTCGTAGACGCGTTCGAACGGTAAACAGAAGGTTCTCGTTCGAGTAGCATTCGTAAACGCGTTCGAACGGAAATGAAACAGAATACTCACATTCGTATGGCATTTGTTAACGCGTTCGAACGGAAATGAAACAGAATGCTCACGTTCGTATGGCGTTCATGAATGCGTTCGAACAGAGATGAGACCTGATGCATGATAAGGCAAAAATACATGCGTGTTCGAGTTGCGTTCGAAAACACGTTCGAACGGGAACAAACCTGATGCATGAAATATGACGCAATACATAAATGGCAAATAGTACAATGCGAGGCGCGGCGAAGCATCGTGGTAAAGGATTTTAACCTCTACACTTAGAGGACCTCTCATCGCACTTACTAAGCCCATGCGCTCGATCGCATCATGCGTACAAACATAAAGACAGTCATATCAAACTAAGTATGCCCGATTGAACACATCTTACATCCAACCGAACACACATCAACCGGCGCGGCAAAGCATCGTGGTAAAGGGCTTTAACCCCTCCCCATAGGGGATCTTTCATTCCACTTACTAAGCCCATGCGCTTGATTGAACCATGCATAAAAACATAAAGACAATCATATCAAACTAAGTATGCCCGATTGAACACATCTTACATCCAACCTAACACACATCAATCGGCGCGGCAAAGCATCGTGGTAAAGGGCCCCTCCATATAGGGGATCTTTCATTCCACTTACTAAGCCCATGCGATTGATTGAACCATGCATAAATAAGCAACATGCAGAATTCAAGTGACGAAAAATAAATAAACCAAAAAAAAAAAAAAGAGGGTGCCGTTTACTCAAGCGGTACGTGGAGTTGTATCCCAAGTACAGACCGCACTACCGTCCATTCGGATTCGGCTACAGAATTTACGTCTGGGTTTCCATCCTATATACCACAAGAGACGACACTCTTCCATTCATCCAATACCCACAACACACATCATACACAAACAAGATTTAACAAACAAGTAAAATACAATCAAAATAAATAACAAAAATCAAATAAAGATGAGTGTGAAAAGTACCCTCAGGTCTAACCTTTTAAATCACCTCTCGGATGTACGGCACACGGTCGTCGGAAGGGTGGTTGATCCGATGCTTTTCCGGTTTGTCTACCCAACATCTTTCCTCACTGTTTCGGGGTTCGTGTTGTTGTTTTCACTCCGTTTCGCTGCTGTTTTAAGGGTATTTTCTGGTCACTGTTTTGGGTAGTTTCGGGGACTTTTTTCGGGGCTAAATAATGCAGTTTTTTTGGTGCGGTTTTAGGTCAGTTTCTGTGTGATTTCAGGGGTGTTTTCGAGGTCTAATATTGCGACAAATTGGACAGTGCAGTGGGCTTTATGGGCGTGCAGTTTGGTGTGTGCAATGGGCTCAAAAGACAGTGCAGTGCAAGGAAGATTAGGCAGCAGTTTGGGCAGTTTGTAGGGGGGTTTTGCGGCAATGAGTAAGGGCTGATGGTGGGGATATTAATCACGGCAATAGAGGGCTGACGGTGTTGCTGAACTGGTAGTGGAGGGGACGGTAATGGAGGGCTGTTTGGTTTAGGGCGTGAGGCAGACTTCTTGTGGGCTGACGAGTGGGGCTAGGTGCTGAATGAATTTGATGCGCTGTTGCTTTGAGTGCGTGAGGCTAGGGTTAGTGGCTGGTTTTGTGAGTGCGTGAGGAGGTGTTGGCTTGTGCAGGTGGCGAGAGAATGTGTTGGCTTAATTTGTTGTTGATAAATGGGCGCATGTTTTGAGGGCTTTGTGGGACGTGTTGAAAGGTGGCTATGGGCGTGTCCAAAGGGGCGTGAAGGCAGGTGGTTTAAAGGGTTCTGTGATTTAGGTGCGATGATTTGGCTAAGGGAAAGGTGTGATCAATAGGCTAGGCGAGAGTTGGCGAGGCAGGCTGGTGCAAGGCAAAGTGGCTGAATGTGAGGTAATTAGGCAGGGCTTGTGGCGTTGAATGGCCTGGGTGCAATGGAGATAAGGGCGCTTGTTACGTAGGGGTGCAGGTGGCGTGAGGTTGATGAGGTCGTGGCTGTTGGAGGCAATTGGTGAATGCTTGTGTCGGTCCAGAGAGATACGTTGAAGGCTTTAAGGTTTATTCTTTTATGTGTTTTTTTGTGTTTTTCTGCCAGCCATCCAGCCAAGGTTTGGATGTGTGGGTTAAGGGTTTTTTTTATAGGCTAAGGGAGGGGATTTACCTTGTTGGGGAAGGAATAAGATTTGTGTATTAATTGGGGATATCTTTTAATTTAGTATATGATAGGGAAAATCTTTAATTATGGGAATTAATTTGATTTGTTCTTTTTAGTTAAGGATATGATTTATTTAATTTAGGAATGTGATTTAATTTAATTTAGGAATGTGTTTTATTTAAATTAGGAATTTAATTTAATTTAATTTCAAGTTCAATTTAATTGGTGAATGTGATTTAATTTGATTTAAGTTTAATTTAATTGGTTTTAATTATTTAATTTGTGAGATGTGTTTTAAATATTTTAATTATTTAATTTGTGAGATGTGTTTTAATGGGTTTGGTGTGTTTTAAAACATAGGTCCAACAAGCGAACCCGAAGCGAAACAAGCGAGTTAAATCTGACAAAATGCTAATTTCCAACTTTACCCTTCCAACGTCTGTTTCCCGCGGCTTTCACAACTAAAGAGGTAGTGTCTCCATACGAGACTCATCATCGGGCTGATATGCAAAAATACAATGCCTACAGTCGCCCCCACTTTGATGGGACTTGTGCAGTGTGTGACAATGACAATTCTTATCAAAGTACGTGCAATGCATTTTTACTTACCTGGCTCGCCAGCTGTCACCTGGTCTGCCTGCTGCTTTGAACTGAGTTGATATGGTGGCGAGGTGCCTCGACCCCTAGGCTTTGTTCCCGAACCACCGAATGTGAACTGTGCGGATGATGCAGTGGGCCCTCGACCCTGGGATGCATCCCAGAACTGCAACTGATGTGTGGGCCCTCGACCCTGGGACACATCCTAAAAGTGATGATGAATGAATTCTTGGCTTGCCAGCTGCCACCTGACTTGCTTGCTGTGAATGAAATAAGCAAACAGAAAAGATAAGATAGACATTCAGAAATTGGGAAATCGAGCCAGTGAAAATATCAGACTTGGAAGAGAATTAGTTCACCGAGCCGATCAATGTAGACAGAGTGAAGAAGTAGCTTGTCTGAGGAAGAGAAGGCTGAGCAGTCAACAAAAGAATTGACGGAAGACCTAACCCGACGGGATAGGAACATTCATGCATGCATACACGTAACACATTTTGCATCCTTTCGTGTTTGTTCTGTTTTATAATAACAGGTTTCAAAGGAGAAAAAAAGAAAGCGCCGAATGCAAGCCAACCAGAAGCAGTAACAGTACAATGTCAGCAGTCTTCAGGAATGAATCTCATGGGCGAGGCCCATATCAGCAGTATCAGTCTGAGGGCGAGGCCCATATCAATAGCAGTTGGGGACGAGGCCCACATCAGTATCAGTCTGGGGGCGAGGCCCATATCAGTAGCAGTTAGGGCCAAGGCCCACATCAGCATCAGTATCAGTTTGGGGATGAATCCCGAGGGTCGAGGCCCACATCAGTATCAGTTTGGGATGAATCTCGAGGGCCGAGACCCACATCAGTATCAGTCTGGGGGTGAGGCCCATATCAGTAGCAGTTAGGGCCGAGGCCCTCTTCAGCATCAGTTTTGGGGATGAGTCCCAGGGTCGAGGCCCACATCACTATCAGTTTTGGGGATGAGTCCCAGGGCCGAAGCCCACATCAGTATCAGTTCAGGGGCCAGGCCCACACCAGCATCAGTATCAGTTTAGCCGGGAATGGCACTCCAAGAATGGAAACACAGTTCGAGAATGAACAAGCTGGGAATGGCACTCCAGGAATGGAAATACAGTTCAGGAATGAACAAGCCGGGAATGGCACTCCAAGAATGGAAACACAGTTCGAGAATGAACAAGCCGGGAATGGCAATCCAAGAATGGAGCAGAGTTCAAGAATGAACAAGCCGGGAATGGCACTCCAGGAATGGAAATACAGTTCAGGAATGAACAAGCCGGGAATGACACTCCAAGAATGGAAGCATGGTTCGGGAATGGACCACCTCACAATAACAGTTTGGGAATGGACATCTCACAGTAACGGTTCGGGAATGGACCACCTTACAGTAACGGTTCGGGAATGGACCACCTCACAGTAACAGTTCGAGAATGGACATCTCACAGTAACAGTTCGGGAATGGACCACCTTACAGTAACAGTTCAGGAATGGACATCTCACAGTAACGGTTCGGGAATGGACCACCTTACAGTAACAGTTCGGGAATGGACACCTCACAGTAACAGTTCGGGAATGGACATCTCACAGTAACGGTTCGGGAATGGACCACCTTACAGTAACAGTTCGGGAATGGACATCTCACAGTAACGGTTCGGGAATGGACACACCTTAGAGTAACAGTTCGGGAATGGACACCTCTCACAGTAACGGTTCGGGAATGGACCACCTTACAGTAACAGTTCAGGAATGGACACCTCACAGTAACGGTTCGGGAATGGAGCACCTCACGATAACAGTTCGGGAATGAACACCTCACGATAACGGTTCGGGAATGGACCACCTTACGGCAACGGTTCGGGAATGGACCACATCACAACACGGTTCGGGAATGAACCAGAGGTCGCAGCACCTCACCACCCAAATCAACTCAACACATGGTAAGTCAAGTGACAGCTGGCGAGCCAGGTAAGTAGAATGCATTGCATAACTTTGATAGGATTGTTCAAAGTCACACACTGCACAAGTCCCATCAAAGTGGGGGCGACTGTAGGCATTGTATTTTTGCATGTGAAACCCGATGATGAGTCTCATTTGGAGGCACTACCTTTGAGTCACGGAAGCCGCGGGAAACGGATATCGGAAGGGGAAATTCAGAATAAACAAGGTTCATGTTTTCGTTCGTGCTGCGTTCATGTATACATTCGAACGCCAAACAGATTGCGGGCGTTCGTGTCGCATTCGAGGAAGCGTTCGAACGGTGTCGGTAATTCTGGTTTTGTTGCTAGCCTCACACCCAAGCCCAATTAGCTCCCCAAAGCCCATAAAACACATCCCAATTTAATTAAATTAAACATTGAATTAAATAAAATATTTAAACCATTTACCAATTAAATAAAACACAAATATAATTATGATAAATCAAATATATTAACTAACTCCTAACTAAACAATCACATACTAAATTAAAAAGATGTCATGCCTATTAAAATCAATCAACCATTATATTCCCAATTAAAAATATATTATTCCTAACATAAAATATTGTATGCCTAATCAACACAAATTAAAGATATCACCTTCCTAATTTGAATTAACCTTGTCCCCCCCTCAATCTTTGACTTTCCTTAAGACCAAATCCTAAATTGAATGCCAAAATCCCTTCCTTGTGAGACAAGGTGAAGCCCTAACCCTTCTCTATATAAACAAACCCCAACCAAAGCCATCCTCTCGGACACACAACATCATTCACGGTAATAGCATAAAGAAGTAAAATAAATTTCTCTCCTACACCTCCTTCAATAACCGAAGCACATATACATCCCTCTCACACGCCTAAAGCACTCTCTTAAGCCTCCAATGCACACGCCCAAGCAGCCCCCTGAAGCCTCCATTGCCACACCTTCAAGATCCAATAGCCTCTATTGCCGCACCTTCCCTCCATCATCAACACCCTTCATCACGCCAAGCCCTAAACTTAACCCTCCATTGCCGAGTTCCAGCCCCCATTTACAGCCCTAAAACACCCTCAAATAAACCTTATTCACAGCCCTAAAGTGCACTAAACACCCCAAACACAGCCCCATCGCAGCCCCAAAACAGTCTCTGAAAACACCCCACTGCAACCAGTGAACTGCTGAGTTTAGCTCGCTGTTCTGGTCAATTCTTGCTGCGGCTTTAGCCAGCAAAATAGCCCTAAAATCACCTAGAAAACCACCCAAAAACCTCCATAAAGTTTCCCTAAAAAATACCCACAAACGCACCTCCCTAAGCCTTCAAAATCACCCAAAACAGTCCGCTAAAACCATCAAGACAGTGACCTGAAACGTAGCAGCGAAACAGCAGCGAAACGGACTTGAAACAGCAGCCCGAACAGCAAAACAGCGAGGAAAGACGTTGAGTTGGTGAACTAAAAGAGTAGCGGATCATTCACCCTTCCAACGGACGTGTAACGCCCTTTCTTAGACGACAAAAGAGGTTAGACCTGAGGGCACCTTTCTACTTATCTTCTTTATTGTTGTTTTATTTATTTTGATATATAATTGCATGAGAGTCGTTTGAAGCATGATGTGATTGTTGGATGAGCGGGATATGTGTTCTCTTTTGTGGTATATCGGATGGAAACCCGGACGTAAATTCCATAGCCGACTCCGAATGGACGCTAGTATGGTCTGCACTCGGGATACAATGCCACGTACCACTTAAGATACACGCATCTCGTCTCATCCTAATTTGTATTTGAGCATGTTATAGTCTTTAGGTTATATGTTTATTATTTAAAGCATGGTTTAATTTAGTTTGTTATTTATTTGTTAAAGCATGTTTAGGTTGTTCATTATGCATGTTCTTGGTTTATGATGCGTTTGGGGTAATGATTTATACATGTTGGTTTAATGGTTCAATAGGCTTGTTTGTGTTACATTGCGTGAAATTATTTGGATGAAAGCATGTTAGATCTAAGTACCCTTGAGCATGAATGATGAATAGATTCGGTTAGTTTATTGCACAATTATATCATCACAAGTGACATAAGTAAGGGACCATTCCGAACCCAACGGTTTGAGGTCTTCCTTGCGAGGGGTGAGTGCGGCCTTAAATCTTTGTCCCGGTTCACACCGGGTGGCGACTCCATGTTATTTCATACTTCCCAACTAGGCCGCAAGCCTAGAAAAGCGTCGCCCAGGTTCTGTTGTCTACAGGTAGTGAATGAAGGAAGACACCAAACCATTATTTAGCCTCAAAATGCCTTTGATTAAACCCTCACTTTATCCACTATAGACACGGTCAATTAAAACATAAATCCAAACATCACAAGACAATATTTCGGGGCCGATTCTCTATCCCAGTGGAGTCGCCAGACTGTGGGAACACAGAAACTGGGCGACGCATGTTGTCCCGGGCTCGTGGCCCGGTCGGGAGTACGGAATAGCCACGAGGGACTAAACCGGAGAATAATGGAGTCGCCACCCGGTGTGAACCGGGAAAATGAGATTTAAGGCCGCACTCACCCCTCGCGAGGGAAGGCCTCAAACCGTTGGGTTCGGAATGGTTCCTTACTTATGCCACTTGTAATGAAAGGATTTATATAATAATTTAATCAGGCTTAAGTAACACTTATTTCTAAGAATATCATGCTTCTACATTCACACACATACATCCACAAGTTCATCTAAATTTATATGTAACACATATTCAAATTTGCATACAGCCTATTTGCATGTAATCTATGTCTCAATTTGCATATATAAGGTTTATCATATGGCAAGCATACAAGTTAATGAACACATTGGTGGACACAGAAGCGCAAACAAATAGCATTCTTACTAGCATGCATATTAAGAAAAGATATTTAAGCGCATAACAGAAATAGACAACTAGATAGGTAATACAAATGCATAACATAAGAAAAAAGGAACTATGTGCTAAGATGGACATGTCGTAATGTGATGCAAGAGGATCTGTTTACCGTGGGCGTTCGTGCAGCGTTCGTAGACGCGTTCGAACGGTAAACAGAAGGTTCTCGTTCGAGTAGCATTCGTAAACGCGTTCGAATGGAAATGAAACAGAATACTCACATTCGTATGGCATTTGTTAACGCGTTCGAACGGAAATGAAACAGAATGCTCACGTTCGTATGGCGTTCGTGAATGCGTTCGAACAGAGATGAGACCTGATGCATGATAAGGCAAAAATGCATGCGCGTTCGAGTTGCGTTCGAAAACACGTTCGAACGGGAACAGACCTGATGCATGAAATATGACGCAATACATAAATGGCAAATACTACAATGCGGGCGCGGCGAAGCATCGTGGTAAAAGATTTTAACCTCTTCACTTAGAGGACCTCTCATCGCACTTACTAAGCCCATGCGCTCAATCGCATCATGCGTACAAACATAAAGACAGTCATATCAAACTAAGTATGCCCGATTGAACACACACTTACATCCAACCGAACACACATCAACCGGCGCGGCAAAGCATCGTGGTAAAGGGCTTTAACCCCTCCCCATAGGGGATCTTTCATTCCACTTACTAAGCCCATGCGCTTGATTGAACCATGCATAAAAACATAAAGACAATCATATCAAACTAAGTATGCCCGATTGAACACATCTTACATCCAACCGAACACACATCAATCGGCGCGGCAAAGCATCGTGGTAAAGGGCCCCTCCATATAGGGGATCTTTCATTCCACTTACTAAGCCCATGCGCATTGATTGAACCATGCATAAATAAGCAACATGCAGAATTCAAGTGACGAAAAATAAATAAACCAAAAAAAAAAAAAAAAAAAAAGGGTGCCGTTTACTCAAGCGGTACGTGGAGTTGTATCCCAAGTACAGACCGCACTACCGTCCATTCGGATTCGGCTACGGAATTTACGTCTGGGTTTCCATCCTATATACCACAAGAGACGACACTCTTCCATTCATCCAATACCCACAACACACATCATACACAAACAAGATTTAACAAACAAGTAAAATACAATCAAAATAAATAACAAAAATCAAATAAAGATGAGTGTGAAAAGTACCCTCAGGTCTAACCTTTTAAATCACCTCTCGGATGTACGGCACACGGTCGTCGGAAGGGTGGTTGCTCCGCAACTCTTTCGGTTCACTGGTTCACTGCTCTCGTTCGTTGTCTCACTGTTTGGGGTCGTCGTTCTCCGTCTTTTGCTGCTGTTTTTGACTACGATTTGCTACTGTTCGGCCTCTGTTTTGCTGCTCACTGTTCAGGTCACCTGTTTTGACGTTTCAACGGATTGTTCCAAGTTTTTGTGTGGGTTCTTAGTGCAGTCTTGTGTGATTATTTTAAGGATTATGAATGCAGTTTTTATGTTATTGTTTTTTTAAGTTTTTTTAGGGACTGTACGGGGCTGTGATTTTCGGTACTTGTGAGGACTGTTTTGGGGCTATATTTTTTTAGTGATCTAAGGTGATTATGGGGGTGTAATTTTTGGTAATGTGTGGAGAAGATTTGTGAGGTTTATGGACGTGTAGGGCTGATTGGTTCGTGACGGTGCTTTTGATGTGAAGGCTTGGGGTTATTTCCTTTTCTCTTGTGAGTTGTGTGTATGTTATGTGTATGAACTAGGGGTTGGAAATTCTTTTCTTATTTTTTTTTTCTTGTGATGGGCCTGAATTCAGGGGAGAGGAATGCCTTGGAGAGGTGTTGTTTATATAGAGAATGGCTAGGGCTTCACCTTGTTTCACAAGGAAGGGATTTGGTGCATTAAAGAGAGGATTTGATTTGGTGTTGGACAAGGAAATGATTAGATTGAGGGGGGACAAATCTTGGCTAGATTAGGAATACAATATCTTTAGATTGGTTATGATTGATTTTAATTAGGCATGACATCTTTTTAATTTAGTATGTGATTTGTTTAGTTAGGAAGTTAATATATTTGATTTATCTTAATTAGATATGATTATATTTTGTGTTTTATTTAATTGGTAAATGGTTTAAATATTTTATTTAATTCAATGTTTAATTTAATTAAATTGGGATGTGTTTTATGGGTTTTGGGGAGCTATTGGGCTTGGGTGTGAGGCTAGCAACAAAACCAGAATTACCGACACCATTCGAACGCTTCCTCCAACGCGACACGAACGCCCGCAATCTGTTTGGCGTTCGAACGTATACATGAACGCATCACGAACGAAAACAGTGAACCTTGTTTATTCTGAATTTCCCATTTCGACCTCCGTTTCCCGTAATATCCTTAGCTAAAAAGGTAGTGCCTCCAAATGAGACTCATCATCGGGTTTCACATGCAAAAATGCAATGCCTACAGTATGCTTCTCAATTTGATTTTCCGATATGATTTCTGTATGCCAAAGTTTTTGGGATGATTCCTTAAACTTGACAACCTCATTCTTACACGACCTTAGAAACAAATCCCATCAATCCAAGATTGTCACCGCCATATACTAAGTGCATGTTTCTTTCCGCCATAACTCTACCCAATTCTTTTACAGCCTCAACCTATTCAGGTTTAGTTCTCGAACTAGATCCACAAAATACGCAGATATTAGTGACTCATCATCTTGAAGTTTTATCCATTTTTGCGCTCTCTCTTATTTAGATGCATCAAATAGAGAAATGACGAGCTGTATTTATAGATCCTAAAAAGGGTGAGTAATAAAGACACTAGTAGCTACAAAATGATAATTGTCAGATGGACAGTAAAATAGATTGCGAAAGTCAATTGAAACAATATGCACTGGTATTCGTGATTGTGGCTCACATCTTCCTCTCGTTTTACGTCTAGTAATGACTTGAACGCCCTCTAAGGGCCGATGATATACTTCCCATCCAATTTTCTTACAAATTGGAAAATATGGACTTTTAAAGACAAATTCCCGAGACTGTATTGTTGTATTTCTTTTTTCAAATTGTGTAAGAAAATTTCGAATCACTCAATAAACATGTCCACTATTATGTGTCTCAAGAGTCAATGATATATCATCTAAAGACTCCTTACTCAAGCCATCTCTAATTAATTGAATTTTGTCTTCGCAATTGTTAGACTCCATTCCTAAATAACGACAATGAGTGTTGCACGTCCAGCGTGCACATTTATAACAAACACTTAATTGTTTAGCTATTTGTTTCTTAGCATAGGTGTTTTTACCTACACTAGATATGTAATAAATGAAAGAGTCAGATGACTCACCTGCGAAGGTAACCATTGCTTCAATTACACAACGAATATCACTAGGAATACCATTTATCATAAGAAGCTTCATTCTTTCAGTGTGTGCTTTGTAAATTTTCTTAAGAGCATTTTAGGGGAGAGAAGGAAAATGATTTTGGAGTTTTATGAGAGTTTATTCCATGCCTTGATTGTAGGGTATCAATTATTTTAGGAAACTGAAAGAACCGACTTAGAGACACGAAGTATCGTTGGCCACTGTTTAATCGGGGTGCAACACAGAGTATTGTTGTCCGCTTTTTAACTGGGGTGAACGACTCTGGAAAAAAGAAACAATGCTGTAAAACACAAGAAAAATGAAAATTAGATAAATACAAAAGAAAAGAAAAGAAAATAACAGCCTAAAATAAATCAATTACAGTACATTGGGTTTGAAAGGAAAAAGATTCTTGAAAATTTGAACACATTAAAAATGGTTTCAGATATTGTCCATTTACTTTAAATACATCACTATCTCTAGGATTCTCAATGTCAAAAGCACCATATGGGTAAACATGCTTCACAATAAATGAGCCACTCCATTTGGATTTCAATTTTCCAGGAAATAAATGAAAATTATAAAGCAAATGTTTGGAAATCAATTTCAAAGTTTTTCGTGAAATTCGACTATCATGAAAGGTCTTAGTTTTAGCTTTAAGAATTTTTTCATTCTTATATGAATCATTCCTTAACTCTTCAATTGCATTTAATTATAGTTTACGTTTATGACTGGCATTTTCAAGGTTTGAGTTGAATGCTTTAATATCCCTGTTGGACAAAATGACCCATAGCGTCACTATTTGCACAGATCATTGTGTTGTTGTAGCAAATTAACTATGTGACAAGGAAATTGCACTCTCATCATTTGTGATTAGATCACCATAGATATATAAATGAAGAGAGGTCCCTATGATTAGTTCCTGGATTGAGATGATATGAGACAGTATCAGTCCACGAAGGATTAATCATTAAATATCCCTAGCCATAGTATTATCGAGACTGGACATCGATAATGCGGAATAGACTAGTATTGCACTTGTGCACGTTGTGAGGGCACAACGACATAGTTCTCATATATTTAAGTATAGGATACTTATGCAAGTGCGATAGGAGGTTGTGTTTTACCGATGGTACGGAAAACAGCTTCGCTCTGGATAGACCCCGCGGAATCCCATTGGTAGTATGTCTGCGTGTCTATGGGAGGCCGCATCAGGGTAGGTGTATATGGTCTTAACCTGAGACTTGCATCGCTAGTACTTGCGACAATCGGTAAACTTTGGTTTTGGTGGTTGGGGGGCTTTAACTAGTTCTGTGTTCACCTCTTCTGGGTTTATCAGGAATCGTAGTGTACTGGGTGTGATGTCAAGATGGAAGTGTCACTTCAGACATATGGAGTTGATGATCGCGCAGGATACAGAACTAGTACTCTATAAAACGGTTCAACCGTCGGGACAATATGACTAGGTCAGGATTGCCCGATTCAAAGAGACTAGTTACTTGATGTCCGATATATGTTTCGTACGGGGCAGACACATTTCCAACCCCAGGCCTAACATGTGATCGTCCGATACTGGATCGATATGCACAATACAATACAATACAATTGTATACTACGCTTGATACAGATCTTAATATTCTTAAAAGGATATGACCGGAGAATTTGGGTAGACTTCGTGTTTTGCTAGAAACCAAACATTTCTCGTAAATCGGTAGTAGTAGAAACATAGTACTGGTACGTACGTGATTCGGATACTCCGGCGACCGCATTTACTGCCAACTAATCCGGGGATCTCATGGGTCGCTTCCCGATAATCCACCGATGACGCACAACTTGCACTCTTGAATAATCTGAGATTATATAGAAGAGAGAGAAAATTAATCTAGGATTAATTACGGAGATATTTTATTTAGAATAAAATATCGTCTAGAGAGAGATAACGATTAATTTGGAATTAATTGATTAAATTAATATATTCGATATATTAAACGAAATTAGATTTCGACGCGGAATTAAAATTAGATTTTAATTCGGGCGAACGAATTAATTTAGAATTAATTCGTTAGCGATCTGAATAGTAATTTCGCTAGGCGAAATTAATTAATTCTCGTCGCGACGAAAATGCGTTAATTCGGAATTAGCGAAACCGAGCCCGAAAGTGTTTACGGACACATTCGTATTTTGAAACGAGTGGTATCCGCAAATCACATCGCGATATCTCATCACTTGACACGAATAGATGATGGATGTATCTAGTCATCTTTATGGGATGATACATTGTCTCTATTCTCAATGTGTGATGATGATGAATTTTTGGAGGGAAATGCTTTTCACGGTTTTTGAAGAGTTTTTATCTAAAAATTCATTTTTTGGTTAATGATATACATCATTGCTTCTCTCTTTCTTACTTACGTTTTTTTTTGGTAAAACAAAAAAAACAAAAAGTGTGAAGACACATTTTTCCTCTCTTCTCCTCACGCATAACAGTCTGTTTTCTTCACTGGTTTGGAACCAGAAATGGCGTGAACAAAGGGAAGCCAAGAGTGGTTTTTTCATGGTGAGAAATCAAGTGCTAGCACACTTACAAGTCTTGCGAAGGTGGTAGGGAGGTTCGACCATGAGACGGGATCCATCCGACGAATCTAGAAGCTCATTTTCGCAGCTCAAAACAGAAGATGGAGGACAGTGGACTGCTGCAGTTCATGCGCCAAAACAGTGAGCATATTGGCTTCAATCGTCTTCAAATCGACTCAACCAACCAATGTAAGTATTCTGCTATCTTCATTGGTGTATTCATGCTTGATTTTCATGTCTTGTTTGATCTTGGGACCTAGATTAAAACCATCAATGGTATCAGAGCTATAGGTTCAAGCATGAAAAATGTAGGGCTTAAAATTGGGTATTTGGATTTGAGCATGATTTTATAAAATTGGATGTTTAAGCATGCTTAATATATGATATATTGAAGATTGATTTGATCAATTTCAACAAAATGTGATTGGATCAATTTTGCCCAAATTTGAAGTGTTGGCCGAATGTGTATGTATTTGTTAATCTTGGATTTTTTTTCATTTTAATTCATTGGATGAGTTATAATGATGTAGGATAATGTTGATTTGAGATTGAATTGGATTTAATTTTGAATTGATATAAAAATCCCCAAATACTTACCTTGGCCGAATGTTGAAGCATGTTTGGAAATTTGGAATTTTTTCATTTGGTTCATTGGATGAGTTTTAATGATGTTGGGTGATGTTAATTTGAAGTTAATTAGATTGAATTTTGAATTGAACAAATATCCCCAATTTTCTTCACTTGGCCGAATGTGTGGATGATTTTGGATTCTTGGAATTTTTGGTTTTTGGTTCATTTGATGAGTTAGAATCATGTAGGATGATGTTAATTTATGGTCAATTGGATTGTACTTTGAATTGAACATAAATCCCCAAAATTCTCATGTTGGCCGAATTGGTGTATGCCCTCAAATGTCTTGGTAATTTTGATTTTGTGACATTGGATGTGTATGAAATAAAATTGGATGGTGATTTAATGTCGATTGTGGGTTCGGTTGGATTGAAACCAAATCGGACACAAAAATCCTCCTTGGCCGAGAGCTTTATAGCATTTAATGGGTTTGATTTTTCAATTTGTATGTTGGACATGTAATGATGAATTGAGTATGATTAATTGGACTATTTAGTGTTTTAGAAATATTGATTTAGTTTATTAATCATGTAATACACTTTAGTTTAATTGAATATGAAATTGGATTTTGTATTTAATTAATTGGGCCTAATTTGGAAATTGGACTTTAATGTTGTAATTGGACCTATTGGGCTTGATTTTATCAAGTTGGGTTTAGGCCAAGTGGATTGGATCCAATTGGGCCCAAAACCTTAACCATAAAGCCCAAATGCAACTAATGAACCTTTAAAGTTCAATTGGGCCTAATGGGCCAAGATTGATTTATGGGCTTATGGGGTAAATCCCGGATTGGACTTTGGTTATCGGTTTGACCCGAGTTGACCAAAAGTCAACGCCTTAAGAAATCAATTAAAAGCCCATTGGACTTTAATTGAATTGACGTTGGACGTTAATCGGTCTTTGAGACGCGTTACGATTAAATTTGGAATTTAAATCGTAAAAGGTTTATTAAATAAAAGTGTAATATTTAATTTGGAATTGAATAGTGAATTAGTATTAAATACATATTAAATTTGATTTAATGATGTAGTTTAATTTAATTCATGAATTCGTACTTTAAGTACTTATTCGCAAAAATGAGTTTGACTCGATCAAAATCAAATCGTTGTTTGAACATTGGATGATCACTTAATTATCAGATTAATTAATTTGATTAGATTGATTGATAGCATGCTTATGTGTGTGAATACGTGGTTGTGTTGAATGAATAATGTATATCGGATGGATATTAGTCGGGTGGGCAATTTTTTGAAATTGTTGTAATAAATTCGATTTATTAAATTGGACCTGCGTGTCCAGCCTTATCACCTCTATTCTCTTTGTATTCTCTTCTCACCTATTCCCCTCTATGTATATGAGGTTTCTTTAGAAGTGTAGTGTAACGAGTAGAAGTAGTACA
>SKCR01002243.1:0-29077 GCA_019454045.1 Zanthoxylum bungeanum | reverse complement strand
TGGCGAGCCAGGTAAGTAGAAATGCATTGCATAACTTTGATAGGATTGTCACTGTTGCACATTACACAAGTCCCATCAAAGTGGGGATGACTGTAGGCACTGCATTTTTACACATAAGTCCCTATGATGAGTCTCATTTTGGAGACACTACCTTTTAAGTCACGGAGGTCACGGGAAACGGACATCGGAAGGGGAAATTCAGAATAAACAAGGTTCACTGTTTTCGTTGGTGCTACGTTCGTGTTACGTTCGAACGTCAAACAGATTGCGGGCGTTCGTGCTGCGTTTGATGATGCGTTCGAACGGTGTCGTAATTCTGGTTTTGCTGCTAGCCTCACATCCAGCCCATTTAGCCCCCCAAAGCCCATAAAACACATCCCAATTTAAATAAATAAATATTAATTAAAACATTAACTAAATAAGATAATAATTAAATTAATTAAATAATTAAATAAAACATATACCAAACATAAAATAAACAATTACAACCAACTTAAACTAAAATCATGCCTAAATTAAACAAATCACATACTAAATCAAAATATAATCATGCCTAATTAAAATCAATCAACCAATTATATTCCCAATCTAATAAGATTATTCCCAAAACATAAAATATTTTATTCCTAATCCAAGCCAATCAAATATTCAACCTTCCCTATCTAGCCAAGATTTGTCCCCCCTCAATCTTTGACTTCCTTAACAAACCAAATCAAATCCCTCTTCAATTAGCCAAATCCCTTTCCTTGTCAAGCCCAACCCTTTGCCTATAAAAAGAACCCTTCACCAACCTTCTCAACCCTAGTCCATAGCTCATACACAACACACATAAAAATTACAGGAAGAACACACCCAAGAAAAAAGGAAGCAAAAGATAAAGAGGAAACGGCAGTGAAACCACAAGGAAACAGCAGCAAAACGGACTTTAAACAGCAAGACAACGAACGAGAACAGTGAACCAGTGAACCGGGAGAGTTGCGGAGCATCCACCCTTCCGACGATCGTGTACCGTACATCCGAGAGGTGATTTAAAAGGTTAGACCTGAGGGTACTTTTCACACTCGTCTTTATCCGATTTTTGTTATTTATTTTGATTGTATTTTACTTGTTTATTAAATCTTGTGTGTGTATGATGTGTGTTGTGGGTATTGGATGAATGGAAGAGTGTTGTCTCTTGTGGTATATAGGATGGAAACCCAGACGTAAATTCCGTAGCCGAATCCGAATGGACGGTAGTGCGGTCTGTACATGGGACACAACTCCACGTATCACTTGAGTAAACAGCACATTCTCTTGTGTGTGTTGCTTTGGTTTATTTATTTCTTGTCATTTAAATTCTGTATGTTGCTTATTCTCGTATGATATGATCGAGTGCATGGGCTTAGTAAGTGCGATGAAAGGTCCCTAATTGGAGGGGTTAAAAATCCTTCACCACGACGCTTTGCCGCACCGATTGATGTGTGTTCGGTTGAATGCGAGATACGTTCAATCGAGCATACCTAGTTTGATATGATTGTCTTTATTTTCGTATGCATGATTCAACCGAGCGCATGGGTTTAGTAAGTGCGATGTGAGATCCCCTATGGGGAGGGGCTAAAACCCTTTACCACGATGCTTTGCCGCGCCATTTGATGTGTGCCCGGTTGGATACAAGATACGTTCAATCGGGCACACTATGTTAATATCATTGCTTTTAATTCTTTGTATGCATGATTCAGTCGAGCGCATGGGCTTAGTATGTTGGTCTAAAGGTCCTCTCTTTGAGAGATCAAGAGCCCCAAAAGGCCACCTTTACGGCAGTACTCTCGCCGCCCCCACTATTTTGTTGTTTATGTATCGTGTCCCATTTTCATGCATCAGGTCTGTTCCCGTTCGAACGCGTTTACGAACGCAACTAAGAACGCGCAAGTATTTTTGCCTTATCATGCATCAGGTCTCATTTACGTTCGAACGCGTTCACGAACGCCATACGAACGTGAGCATTCTGTTTCATTTCCGTTCGAACGCGTTATCAAACGCCATACGAACGCGAGCATTCTGTTTCATTTCCGTTCGAACGCGTTATCAAACGCTACTCGACGTGAGCATTCTGTTTCATTTCCGTTCGACGCGTTTACGAACGCTACACGAACGAACGTGAACACACTGAACTGAGTCTGTCTTATCATATTCATGCATAATTGCCTCTTGGTTGATCTTTCTTGTGTTATATAGCCAACCGTATTGTTTATATTCCTGCATTTATCCATTCTATGTGTTCTTGGGATTGTATTCAAGCATGATTAGGCTGTAGCATGTTATTTGGTTAATAGGTTCATGAGATAGTACTCAAGCATGTTTATTCCATTGGTTGCGTCGTTTGCCTTGGTCTTGATTTAACGCATTACGATTCATATGCCTATGCCATGATGACTTTGGAGTATTATTTCTTGTGATATATCGGATGGAAACCCAGACATAAATTCCGTAGCCGATTCCGAATGGACGGTAATGCGGTCTGTACTTGGGATACACTCCACGTATCACTTGGAAGAGTGCTCACATGTATGCTTGTGCGGATATTATGTATGCTTGTGTTTTCATGAATATGATATGCTGAATGAAGTTGTATGTTCATTGTTACTTTGAGGTATTTTGTTAGACATGTGTTATTAGATATGAGATATATGTGAAATGTATGTATAGTGTTATTTTGTACCCATGAATATAGAAGCATAATATTCTTAGGAATAAGTGTTACTTAAGTCTGATTAAATTATTATGTAAATCCTTTCATTACAAATGGCATAAGTAAGGGACCATTCCGAACCCAAAGGTTTGAGGTCTTCCCTTGCGAGGGGTGAGTGCGGCCTTAAATCTCATTTTCCCGGTTCACACCGGGTGGCGACTCCATTACTCTCCGGTTTAGTCCCTCGTGGCTACTCCGTACTCCCAACTAGGCGGCGAGCCTAGGGACATCATGCGTCGTCCAGTTTTCTGTGTTCCCACACCTGTGTCAGTAAATCTTGACCAGAAACTTAATTGATAATATATTTCTAGTAGTGACACTTCCCAATGTTAATTACAAGCTACATTGTTATTGCGCACTACATTATATATTATCGGGTCTTTGTC
Source organism: Zanthoxylum bungeanum (assembly GCA_019454045.1). Classification (NCBI taxonomy): domain Eukaryota; kingdom Viridiplantae; phylum Streptophyta; class Magnoliopsida; order Sapindales; family Rutaceae; genus Zanthoxylum; species Zanthoxylum bungeanum. The sequence continues at coordinate 25,963 of SKCR01002243.1, read as the reverse complement.
TAATATATATATATATATCACTAAACATGATTCAGTTTCAATCTAATAAATTAGATCGATAATATATAATAAAAGACAAGAGGTGCAACCATACATAAGTAATATTATGGAAAAATGTATTGCTTGTATTCATGAATCGGACATAAATACGATATGGATTGGCGCTCCGAGCACCAACCCTAACAATTTCTCCCACTTGCTCTAGTGTCAATCCACGGTATCATATACACATATTAATGTGTATCACATAAGCATGGCCCTCAAGAACTCATCTAGCGCTCAAAATGTAAGCAACAACAAGTAAGTCTGCTATAACACATTCAGTTTGTCCAACAAATCCAATTATCTTCCTTAGCCAACATCATTCATATTTTATAGAAATTAAGGTCTACATCAATATGACTCAGATGCCACATCAACATTTTGTTTCAACTACTAAGTTGTCTAAGTATTTACGGATCAAATCTAAAATACTATGCAGACAACCGCAAACACAGCACTAATATCAAACTTATAATCTATAAGGTCACTATGCAACTTCATAAGTCAATACTTCATAAGTTACAACTAATTACACTCTCACAGTAGAATCATATGTGACATTTTCACTGTATCTTTTTTGAATCTTTATGACGTAGACTGTCTAACGTCATAATTAGACTCAAAACTAATCTGACCCTAAATGTGCGAACTTTATTCTCCATCTATTAGAACTCGTTCTTAATGTCTCAAAGATAATAAATAACATGTTTCATGACACATCTTATGGTCTAGATGGTATCAAAATAACACGTAATAATTACGATTAAATTGATATCTCTAATCGCACTCAATATAGCATTCATTATGCCACCATCTTATGATGCATAAGATTGACTGGACTTTCTAATCAATTTCTCTTTCATCAAAGGAATCATTATTTACGAAAGATGAATATTATATATTATAGACACAATAATTGTCAAACAGTTATACTAATTGTCACAGAGATAGTCTCATTGTGTCCTTTATTAGATCATATCTAATTTACGACTAATAAGAGCATCTCTCAAGTCTCATAGTTTTATATCATATATAAAACTTTATATCGAATATAATAGAGACCACTCTCACTTCTTTCACGGAGAAAATAAGATTCAGATAAACCTTTTACCTTATAAACATCTCATTATTACCTTAATAATGATAATGTCATTATGATGTAAAACACTAGAAAGAAATTTGTACGCTCCCACTAACCTTCTATCTCATATGTATTCTCTATGCTTTGATAAAATCAAACAATCTGACTGATATCAGAATTAGAAAACACAAATTTCCAGAAAGCTCATCTGAGTCTACAATAGGCTCTATAAGCTAATATATCAAATTGTAATCTTAGAATAATACAAACTCTAGGGCCATTCCAGAATGTACTTTTCAATCAAAGAAATCACAACTGATCTCTTATCCGAAGAAGTCATTCAAAAATGCCACTTCGTATTTTTAGCTAAAATACACAATTTCATATTAACATTAACCAACAAATATTTAATTGTTCAATTAGTGCGACTAGAGACAAGTTTCCTCAGAATCTACAATAGATTGCTGAGTATAAATTTTCTCATTGTCATACTATAAAGGTCAAACCTTTAATAAGCTCACTGTACTTTTACTGCGTAAACCATTTGCACATTTTATGAACGATTCATAATGAAAGCTCAATCAAGTTCCAAACTTGATCGCAGTAAGCTATGAACAATCTTAGATCTATGGTTTAATGTTAATTTCCATAATCGATATCAAATATTGTTCCCACTATAAGTTATAGGATAATTTTCTTCGATAAGAAAACAACAAAATCATTAAGTATCAAATACTTTGTAAATGATTCTGACATCCTATAAACTTATATGGAAGTAATTAAAGGGTATTTTCATCTTATTAATTATGTAGTTCCATTTATAGTTTATCACTCTCATATTTGACTTCAATAAGTCAAGTATTTTCTACAATGGTCAACATCTGATGTTACACACTTAGTAATAAAATAATTTTATTACTCGGGATCGTAGACAAGATACTCTATCAATTAGAATATAATATTCAATTAAATAGAATAAATGATAAAATATTACTTGTACATTCGAGGCGCAAGTACCTTTGATTATATAACCATTGTACAAAAGAAAGATTCAAATCTTAAACATTTCAAGATTCGAATTTTCTACTTGTACATATCATATACGTAACTGTAGAAACTAATGGAACCTTAATTAAATGGATGAATAAGTGTTACTGGAGCATATCCCCAAGAGTATTGAAACTAATTTGGTAACACTCAATATCAAGCGAATCAAATCCTATAAGATTCGATTTCTCCCACTAACCAATTCCATTAAGATGGAATCGTAGAAGGATTATATTGAGTAAGAATCATATTCATTCAATAACCTTAGAAATAATTTCCTTAAATTCATATGTCTGATTATATCAAACATCTTTGAACAATTCAAAGACTCACGGTGAATTTTAAAGATACAGTTTTCAAAACTTCAGATCAAATATCTTTGAACCAGTCAAAATATTCTATCCGCGTTTCATCAGAAACACGTAACTAAATCACGACGATTCATTGACTAAGTTACTAAGTAAAGAAAACTACCTTAAGCAATTTACAACTCATTAAAGTACATACATCCAATGTATCAGTTTAATAAATTTTCTGGTCCAATGACAATCATTAGTTAAATGAGATTTAATCACATTCCTGAAAAATATATTCATTAAATTGATAACGATATGTGGTGTGATCTCATATCAGTCCATCATTTACCATATGTAATAAGCATATAATACTTTAAATGATAAAATCTCATAAAATAATGTTCTAAGTTATTTACTTAATCGAATATTTTTCTCTTAATGTTTATTTATTCGTCAATGATACTACTAGTCATTTTAAAATATATAACAATTGTTTACAGAGAACAAGTAACTATCCAATAGTCGCAAGTTCTGATATCAAATATCGAAACAATCATTCAACAATATTTTAAATAACTAGACGGGAGATCTCATATCCAATACCTATAGTTGTCTTATTGCGAAAATCGATATTTTCTATACATAACTATACACATCTTATTTCTTTACTTTATTATTTACCTTCAACTATTTACAATATTTACAAATAATTGAAAAGCAAATAGTGTCTGACACGTGACCTCTAAATGTCACTAAAGCCAAGAAACGTAATTATCAGATAAATAAATACCTAATGGGGTTTTCTTAATGCCAGTGAATAATCTCGAGACATGAACAAATTCATGTCAATATTTACTGCATAAGAAACTATTATGTCTAGTATGATTATATCATAGTATATTCTAATCTAGAACATATTCTAGAAATCTGCAACCATAATTGAAGTCAGAAAACATATATAAAATATACATGCAGTGGATAAAAATTTAATTATATCTAAATAATAGAATAATGAAAAAACATAAGCGATAATTTTCATAATATTACACATTGCATTGGTTATGAATTTTTAACCTAGCAGTGCCTCCCAATACTTTACGTAATACCGTAATCCCCAATGGAAAATGAGAACTCAATAATTAAATTGAATTCCATAATGGGAAGTGGACCCCCATAAATGTACTTCGACTCACAGCTTTGACACATTCTCGCCTATGTATATTCACGGGTAGACAACTCATTGTCAAACACACTCGCTGTGACTCCTGATTTTGTCCTGACCATTTCTCGTTGTGACAACTTTGGCACCTTCAAATGAGGCGTATCAAGGCTTCACTTGTCAATGACAAACTCAAACTACCGATGTAGTCCTGACAGCTTTGGCACGTTCAGGATTTCCACTTTCACTTGAATTTGTCTCTTATCATATAAGTTCTACCGGAGTAATTGAACTACCTTCAACCATAACTGCACAACTTTGTCACGTTACAGCTATAACATCATAAAAATATTTATATCCGCACTGACAATGAGGACAAAGAAACAAGTATTCCTAATACTAGTCACTTTATAAAACCTTATTTAACGGTGATTTTCCTAAAAGATTTATGCATGTAAAAAGTAAAGATTAGATTAAATATCAAATTTAAAGGGCTAATCATATCATAGGTTCAGAATCAGACTCGCTCTGATACCATTTTGTTGGGGTTTTATTAGGGCGACGCAGCGGAAAGAGCGCGGTTCTGGTGAAATCGTAGTTTAAAATTTCTAAACTTACGATTAAATTATTTAATATTCAATATTAATAATTCATTTATATTTCACCTAAACATATTTATTCGATATCAAATAACGACATAAATAATTTAGAAACTCTGTGAAACTTTTACGAAAATATTTTTCCGTAAAATAGCATAAAACGTGTTTCCGACCGAACTGACCGGGACTGCCCAGGTCAGCCCCAAAAATATTTGGATAGTTCGTGGACTGCCCGAACAGTGACCGGTTCACTGTTTGGGCACACAATATAAACAATGTTTTCATCCCCCGTGTCAATCTCTAACCAATCACTAAACGTTCTTTATATTTCCAAAAAAGCCCTCGGGAGATCCATATAATTACCGTCATTTCCCTCGTATAAATATATGACGCCAATCCTTATTAAGCCTCTGTTTTTTTTTTTTTAAAAAATCAAAAATATATATATATATATATCCACGTTCTGGGACTTATCAGGAATCAATGAATATACCCAGATCCCAATCTTGAAAAATCTTAATTTTATCTCTCTAGGGTTTCGATTTTCCAGTATTCTCTGCAGATTTTTTTTTTTTTTTTTCAGTGGATTTTGCCTCGTCTCGTTTTATTCAATTGTTGTTTGGTTCTTAAAAAAAAAGGGAAATTTAGAGATTTTTTTTGGGTTTTGTTTGAGTTTAATTTTCTCGAATTAGAGTTTTGTTCGAAGCGTTTAGTGATATTACGAATTTTTATATAATTTAAATTATAATTGATTGAACAATTGACTGGTTTATAATTAATTGATGACGAGTGATACTACAACGGCGGCCGCAGCTCCGGAAGAAGCGGAGGCGGTGGAGGAGTACGAGAGCGATCCAGAAGAAGTGAAACGCTCGCTTGTGATGCGTAGAAGAGAAGCTAGTGATGACGAGGAGGAGGAAGAGGAGAGAGAATCAGGGCGCCGGAGGGATCGTAGGTTCCACAGTCACTCTGATGATGAATCTGACGGCCAAGGCGTTGCTCCGGCTGAGTATCAAGAAGAAGAAGAAGAAGAAGAAGAAGAAGAAGAAGAAGAAGAAGAACGTGAAGGAGATTTAGAAAAGGAGGACGGAGAGGGATATATTTATGAGGTTGAGGATGAAGAAGAGGAGAGGAATGATGGGGAGGTCAAAGTCAAGGGAATGGAGGGTGCTGATGGGGAAAGGAGTACAGAGGGGGCTATGGAGTTGAGTGCAGGTAATGTTGGTGAAAAGAATGATGTGGTTGAAGAAGAGAAGAAAGAGAGTAATGAGCCTTTTGCGGTGCCAACAGCTGGGGCGTTTTATATGCATGATGATAGGTTTAGGGACAGTGTCGGTGGACGGCACAGGTATTATTTGAATTATTTCCACTTATTGTCTTAATATTCATAAGAATGTATTGTATTTTTAGGATCTGTTAGTTAATTTAGTTTCGTTTCTGGTGTTGTAACTTGTATGAGCTTTTGCTTAAATCTGTTAAGGAATGATTAATTGGATTTTTGGTTTAGTGGGGAAAAGAAAAGAAAATTCTCTAGTAATGTGGAAATTAAATTAAAAGCTTCAAATTTTACTAAAGTACTTAACTGATTGATGCTAAGCTAGTCTAGAGCTATAATAGCGTTATAAAAGCAGTGATCAATGGATTATCCAGTGAATGCTTTGATTTATGTAGTTGTTTCAAAACATGTAATGATAGAATTTTGGGTTGCTAAGTATTCAGTGGGTCTTCTTTTTGGTGTACTTAAATGATTAAATGTGAATTATCCAAGCAAACATGTAGTGTAATATCTTGTTTTGGGTTTGGTTTTAGTTTGAAGATGGCCACTGATTATACAGCCATGGTCCCATGGATGAGTATTTGTAGATTTGTAAATGCTTTCTGTCGAATGTGACTGTAGAGTGTGATTTATTGTAGGGCAGTTTTATGCATTTAAGGAAAATTTATTGTTAGACTTTGGGTACCATACATAATTAGTAAAAAGTGTTTGTGTTGTTAATGAATCTTGAACTAAAGTTATAAGAAGGTGAATAGTGTTGCTTCTAATTAAGGGCTGCTGCCTGTTTCAGATAGCTCTTGCACCACTTGTAGGGTTTGTCTTCGCATTCATATTATGTTTTTGCTTCCATAATATGTAGCTTAGTTGTTAAGTTTGCTTGTCTAGCTGTTGAATGTGTTCCATAGTAGCATCTGATTTTTGTATTGTTTAGGAGAACAAATGGTGGGAAGAAGTTGTGGGTGTCAAGAGATGACAGGAAATGGGGCCATGATAAGTTTGAGGAGATGACTTTTCAGGAAAGACACTATGAAGAGGTTATTCTCATATATATATATATGTGCTCTATGCATGAGCCATGAAGAGTGTTTATTTTCTTTTGTCTCTTTTTTTAAATTATTTTTAATTATGCCCTTCTGATATTTTTATATTCAGGGAAGGAGCAATTCTAGAGGTCTTTACCAAGGCCGTGGTAAAAACTGGGGTCCAGGCCAAGCTTATCCGAGGGGGAACAGGTCTAAAGCATTCAACAACAATAATAACAATCAGAACCAGGCACCTAAGGGTCTAAGAGGAAGGGGGCCCAGAAAATATGAACCTACTTGGAAGAACAGCAATCGGGCAACTCCACTACAGGACAGACAGTGAGTAAAACTTTTTATCTTTGTCACATTCTACTGGGGTTCCATTTTTCTGGCAATCATGATTTTCCTATAATATTTTATATGCTGATTTTACTAGATTGGGGAAGTCTCTTGAGAAAATTTCAGATACTAATTCAGGAAGACCTTTCACACCCAAGTCAAATTCTGAATCTGATTCTGCCCCCACGAGGAAACAAGTGTTCGCATCTAGCTTGAGTTCTGCTTCTCCACCGTTTTATCCCTCCAGCTCTTCCAATAAAGATATCACTTTACCACAGAAAAGGGATGTGCAATCTGGAAGCGCTAGCAGGATTGTGCGAAATTCTGGTATAGATGTGAGTTTCTCTTTGCAACATGCAAATGCAAAGCATAGAGGCAAAAATATAGCTGATGTCAGCATGGACAAGCTTTATACTGATGATTCTAGTGCATCATCTGTTGTTAAACCCTTAAATAGTCTGCAAATTCCACCTTCTCAGTCCAAGGCTCAAGGACGAGGTGTAGTTGTTCCTCAGCAGATTGCTTATCTACGAGCAGCACCTCATAACAAAGCCAATAGAGCTTCTTCAACTCAACTCCAAGCTGCTCAGCGAAGTCCTAGTCAAAACCGTATTCAAACTCCTGCGCAATCAACTACTCAGCAGTTAGGTCAGCGTTCTGATAGTGGTTCCCAAGCATCCTCTCCTCCAAAAGCAGCTTCAGCAGTAAACTCATATGATTCTGGCGAAGTGGATTTACCATCGGAATCAAGCAAATTGAAAAGTGCATTGTTTGGAAAGGGAAAAGGCAGCCAAGGAAGGAGTTCATTTCTGTATGGTGGGGCTCAGGTTATGGGAGCTGCAGGGAATATGTCTGTTGGTCACGGTGATCAAAACTTCCCAGCTTTTTTCCCTGGTAATTCTAATTGTTATTATATTGTACGTATGATCAGAATGCAACAGAACTAAAATGAATTGTAGCTGAAATATCATGCAATAAATTGTGCTTCCAGTTTGAAATGTTTATTATTTATATCTTGCTAGGCATCTACTTTATTTGTTAAAAATTTAGTTTTTGTGCAATTATTGACATTAAAATTATTAGGTGTTTTCTTTCCTCATATATAGTTAATTACTAGTAAAACTGTATTTTGGACAACCTTCAATGTGGGCTATAAGTATTGGATGCTATTAACTAACCAGAGGCTTGCTGTTTCTAAATGAAGTAAAATTTAAGTCTATGTCATTGTGGATTTATGGACTAATTAATAGGAAGAATTATTAATGTTTTTAAAGATGTTTATTTTTTGACAAATAGATGGTCACTTCGCAACATGTGATTTCTCTTTGTAACCCTTTATCACACTCTTGATTGAATGGAGTATAGATCAGAACTTGGATACACTTAACTGATTATCCATGTCAATGTATTTTCAATGTGTTTTGGACTATAGATTAGAGCTTTGATATGCTGAACTGTTTATCTGGTTATCTGTTGCTTCAATGTGTTTTAGTGTTTCAATGACAACTAAATCTGTATCCTTTTTTCTGCATTATACTCTGAACTGAAACTGATGAATCTTTGGAAATTGATAAATTGGCTTGCAGTTATGCAATTTGGGGGCCAGCATCCTGGTGGTATTGGAGTTCCTGCAGTTGGCATGGCATTTCCTGGATATGTTGGTCAGCCACAGCCTGGCATGGGGAATTCTGAAATGACATGGTATAGTAAATTTATCTTCACTAAAGTGCATATGGTTCTCTGGTCTCCTTGTAATACTTTATTCTTTGAGAAGATGATGTCTTGGTTAGTTAGTGGTCAAGTGATAAGGGTCTTGAACATTTACTGTTCAATAGTAAAAATTACAAATTTCCCGTTATATAACGGATGCCTTGAGTTCTTTTGCATGTCTTGCAATAAAATCTAGATGTTGAAAAATAATTAGAGAAAGAAAGGGCAATGATGGATGTGAACAAGAGATGTTTCTGCTGAAGTACCCTTATCTTTTTAACTCTTTTTTCCATGTATTGTTTTTGTTTGTGTGTTTTTTTTCCCCAAGATTAAGAACATCAGAGATAAGTAGTGATTATCATTTTTTCCAATGTTAGGCTTCCAGTTTTGGCGGGTGCTGCTGGAGCTTTAGGGGCTACGTACTGTCCGCCTTATATTCCTGTTGATGGTGCTTATAATGCTCGACCAGCAGAGCAGACATCTGCAATGGGTTCATCAAGGTCAGGGCAGAGATTTTTTCCTGCTTTGCCTTCATAACCCGGTTCATAGTGTTAAACTGAGTCCTATTAGTTCATTCAGATGCACTCCAATACATGCGTCAACACATGAAAATTATTTGTTATTTGAATGCTGTGGACCTGTGGTACTTGTTTAGAGTGATTTTGACTATCATAATTATCTCCATTTTGGCATAATGTTATATGCGTACAAGTTTCCTTTTTAAAAGAAAAAAAATTGTGGACTGAAGTGATTGATAGGCATAGTATTGCCAGTCTTGATGTATGCATTTTTCATCTTGATTGCAGCAAAGAGAGCAATACAAACAAACTTGGTAATGAATGGGAGCCTTCCCAGAGACCTGGTAAGACTTGATGTTGCCTTCTCTACATTGCTAACATGCCATATAGAAATATATGCCATTTTGTACTTTTCTGATTGAGCTGAAGTTGTTTTCTCCACAGCGTCTGGTAGTGATGAATATACGCAGCAACAAAATAAGCCTCAGCCTCGCAGGCAAGTCTAATACTTCAGTTCTCTCTTTAAGGGGAGCAACTCCTGTTTTCTTCTCTGGCTCCGTGTTTTGTGCATTGCACTACATGATGAATTATTACTTTTAATTTGATGCAGATACTCAGCAATGAATATGGCCAATGATGTACTTAGATAAGATGGATACTGTTGAATAAGAAGATGAAGGTTAAATTATGATCAGTAAGAATTTTACGCCATATTGGTGTTGCAAAGTTCTTAGTGTGATTATTTGGTGATGCAGGCTGTCTTCCAGGCCCTTTGTGATCTCCAGCTTTGTTTTGGAGCACTTTGGGCTGCTGTTTGTTCCAGGATAATTTAGGTAATCACTGCAGGCTTGTATCTTTTGCTATAATATATTAATGACTCATCTTAATCTGAAGTCCACTTTTACTCAGTATTTATTTCATTCAACTCCTTATCCAATTATCTGCTTGAATTTTAAACAAAATGCTATATTTCAGATTTGTTTCTTTCCTATTGAGCATTTAGAAGGTTAAGGGATAAATAGAAAGTTTCTAGGTAAATTTTTTAGATGGATATTATTTTCTGCTTATTGCATGCATCTTTTTGAACCTTGTAGGGAGTTAAGAGTTCTGGATGTTGAATATGATGACCAATTTGCATTGTGGATGTTACCGTGAATCTCATTTTTCTTATTTTATTTTTTCTGTTTTCTGACCCATCTCTCTCTCTCTCTCTCTCTTTTTGATCTTCCAGTTATATATGACAAACGCCTGCTCATGCTGCTGTCAATTTACTCACATCTTTGTGGCTTGACAGGTGGCAGTCCCTTTTATAAATTTGTGGTATGAAATATGCATTCAAGAAGATTGCCTTTAATTTTTGTCTTGTAAATACGTGTTGGACAAACTTGTGATCTTGCCCCTGTTTCTATTCTCAGGTTCTTTTTCTTTTTGTGGCTTTCGTTTTTGTTTATGAAGCTTGTGAGAAATGTGGACTGGCTTCTTCAAGAACGTTGATGGAAAAAAAAACCAAGAATTATTGTGCCGTAGTTATTTGCTATAGGTAAAGTAAAGTCGCATTTTTCATATTTATATAGATGGTGTTTTGAGTTTCTTATCCTTCCCCGGTAAGGTTGGTAACTTTATATTTGCCAGTGATAAATAATGGTTTCTGGGATGCCTATTATATTTCGGATTTTCTATTCTTCTCCACAGCCTACTGGTTCAATGGACTGTCAACGACTCAGTATTTGTATACTTAGTAAGTAAGTTGGGATTGATTTTTCTGCAAATTTAACAGCTGTTTATCTGAGACTGTGTAATGCTTTAATCAGTTTAATTGTGGTTAAATAATGAAATTGATTATTTCTACTATGCTTTTGCTTGCATTTTTGTTAGACTTGCAGCGAAAGATACTTAGAGTCGGTTTAAGAATGCTACTTAATTAGTGTTTTTAAATCTATTGTCAATGGATTTTTAATAATTTTAACCTTAAGAATGTACTTTTTAATATGATTTTAAGCACGGCTCTTATTCTTTAGTGGTTGTGAATGGCACTGTTTCAATATATATGTTAGAGCCAGATGTGACTGGGTTGGAATATTTTATTGGTTTATATTTCAAGTTTGATTCCTTTTCATATTGATAACTCTATCTGGTGTCGGTTTGGGAGTGCTTAAAATTATATTAGAAGTATTTTATGAAGATTAAAATTATTTGAAATCTCTTGACTAAACTGACCCCTTAAAAGATATAAAATTTGATGATGCTAGCTACCTAGTTACTAGTTAGGTGCCTTTCTTGACATTTTAATTAGGATATTTTGAGCGGGTAAAAGACACTTGAACCCCGAATATTTAAGGAAAGAGATATAACATTGTTTTAGTAAATAAAATGATACTCCATCCGTCCCCTTTTGATAGGCCGCTGGTCATTTTCCAACAAATTAAGGGAATATCATTAAAACATAGTCTTTTCCTAATATACCCCTCATTAATACAACACACAATCTCACTTTAATTCAATTATTTATACTCCCAATAATAATAAAGATATATAAGTAAATTTCTTCCTTTAACTCTCTCCAAATAAGGAAATATGACTAATTTGGGACGTCAAAAATAGAAATGTGGCCTATCAAAAAGGGACGGACGGAACGGAGGGAGTAGTATTATTCATTAATGACATAGTAAAAAACAATTTTTTTTTTGCCATTTAAAATAACAAAATTATCAATTAGTGGGGGGTTTGTCTGGATGAATATGGATAACTAGCCAACGAGCTCAGGACAATTAATTTTTTTTTAAAAATATGGATGGTGGGCACTGGGCAGGATATTTTTGAATATAATTAGTGGTGGTAAAATGAATTAACGATTCGAATTTTATCGAATTCTAAACGAATTGAATCAAAATGTGATGGATTCATATTCGATTCATTTATTAAACGAATCTTAATATCGGGATTTGTATTCGTTTCGTATATTAAACGAATCGAATACAAATATTTATTTACTCATGATATTATTCAATAACATAATTTACCATAATTTATTTACATTAATTCTTGATTCGTTTATTAAACGAATCCTAATATCATGATTCGTATTCATTTCGTATATTAAACGAATCGAATACAAATATTTATTTAGTCATGATATTATTCAATAACATAATTTACCATAATTTATTTACATTATTTCTTCATAAATATATACATATGAAATATGTAATTAATATATTTACTAAAAATAGCTCATCAAATGTCGACAATATTATTTTTTCTATGGTAATTAACTATAATTTCTCGAATCTTAATTGAAAAATAACAAAACTAGTAAAATAAAATAATAAAATGAATTTTAAACGAATCAATGAGTTTGAATCTGTATTCGATTTTTTTAATAAACGAATCGAATCGAATTGACACATTTATTAAATGAATCTATTTTTTCAATCCCGTATTCGCTTTAAAGCGAATCGAATCGAACGAAAAAATGAATCATAATCCAAATTGCCATCCCTAATAACAATGCAAGTAAATTTTAGCGTCAATGCTTGATAGATATACTACAACAAATAAATTTTATAAGGTGCGGATGTTTGTATGAAAATTTCGATTTTTTTCTCAATTGTATTTTTTCGTGCGTTCGGATGAAATTTTTTTCGAATATCCACATGAGAGGAACTACTACTACTACAAGTGTATGTATGTTTGTCTAACTTTTGTGTGTGACTTTATATAATTTTTAAAAAATATCACAATTTATTTAAGTTTTAATTAACTTGTGCGAATCATTTTTATGTTAACTACATGAGATCTTTTTAAATACTCTATGTAAATGACTGATATGTCCTAGGAAATGTAATATTATGAAAAAGAAATCGAATCACTTCTCCTTGGTATTTACGTCATTTATCACTTAGGTCCCTAATGTTTTCATAAAGCTCCATCACTCTTGAGGTAAAAAAAAAAAATCAAGGAATTGATGGGTGTTTTTACCTATATCTTTTTTATTAAAAAAAAAATTAATGTTTTTGCATCATTATTAATTTATTAAAATATAAATTTTTTATTAAAATAATTAAAAATATTAATTAACAACACTCAAATATAAAAAATAACAAAATTTTCGAGTAATATTTTTTTAAATTGATTTTTTTAAGTATCAATTTATTGATCTATTCATAAATTCATAAAATTTATTTTATTTATTTTATTTATTTAATATGCTGTTTAGTATAAAATAAAATATGGAAAAATGTGTAATTAGAATAAATTTATTAAAATAGTTAAATAAAATAATTTTCTCAATAAATTTAGATTTTATGTTTTTTTTTTTTATAAAAATAATATATTTTATAATCCTATTAGTATTTTTTTTAATGAATAATGTAAAATGTTAATTGTTTTATCATAAGCGTAAATATGTAAAAACACTTATCAATTCATGATATTTTTACCTCAATAGGGTGATTGAGGTATTATGAAAATAATAAAAGAATGTAGTAAATAGTGAATTCAGTAGGAGAAACTGACAAAATCCCTATTTTTAAGGACAATCAAGAATTCTTCACAAAGCTTAAAACCCTAAAAAAAAAAACCCTAATGCACCATCAATATATAAGAAAAGCAACCATATTCGACAGAAATCCATACAAATTATCATTGCAAAGAATTTATAACTAATCACAAGAATTGAATTAGTAAGAATTTGGTTGTGAGATCTTGAGTTCGAATTTAGAAGTGTATTTTTTGTACGAGTCTGGGACAATTGAGGATTTTACCTGCTTCGTTTAAGTCTGGGACAATCGATTTGACGGCGGAATTTCCAACGTTCCAAAAAAATAAATAATAAGAGGTTAATAAATACCGAGTTCGTTTTTATTTCCATTTATGTGCAACCTAACTACAAATGATGCCAAGGAATAGTATAATGCATACATTATACTAAAATGTTATAAATGTATGTGCAACCTAACTACAAATGAGCTCGTCTCTAATAGGTATAGATTTTTGGGTATGCTATAAATGTATGTACAATAGATTTCAGGTTGGTTATTTATAGACTTGTAATGTATTAAAAAAACAATAGAGAAAAGTTAAAATGTTTGAATTAAATGAAATGATTAATAATATAGAAAAACTAAAATGTTTGAATTAAATGAAATTTTAAAAGGGGTAAGATATTTAATTTTCATTTAATAAGGATATCATAACAACAAGGAAGTTTTGTTTAGTTTTTAAACTTCATGGGTTTCGATTAGTTTTATCGAACATTAGGTGGGTTATGCTCATTTTTCTTTTTCCCATCGTAATTATGTATTTCTGAATAGTTTGAATATTTTGATTACATGTTTGGTGATCAAATATTGATTTGTTATCCGCTTGATTACTTGTTCTAATCTTGTAAATATACTCTTTATGAAGAATAAAATGAGTATAAGATTTTATATATATCAATACATTCCTTTAACAATAGACTTATGCATTAGATATGATCTTTTACATGTTAAAGTACCATGTGTGTGCTATATATGTCTACATGCACAGACAAAACCACTTATGCCAACGGAGGAAGTCACCCCCGTTTAATACGAAATTATATATACTAAAATGTCTCCTAGCTAAAAAATTAGTGAAAATTTTACTTTTTTTAATGAGATAATTTGAATTTATCTCATTAAAATAAATAATATCTATTATGCTTTATGATCAAATCAAAATGCCAATGTTCGCATATTAAACACTTTTATGGGTATATAATAATTCTAACAAAACAACAAAATATTATTGTAAATTCTTCAAATATTAAATGTTGATGGAGGAGGGACATGTCCCTTAGATGGTACCCTATGGGAATGGTATATACATGTAGGGACATGTCTTCCAATTGATGGAACATACCTTTAAACTCCAAAGGGTTCAAGGGAGAGGTATAACCCTTGGGAGAGTTACCCCCAAACCAAAGGGTGCCCTCAAATGCACCCTTTCATGTCTATTTAAAGGAGTCTTCTTTGTTCTTTCAAGTAATCTGAATCCATCCGAATTGTGTGTCTCATATTGTTGTTTTAGAGTCAGAGAGAGTTCCACCATTATCCTAGTTCAAGATCTTCTTAAGGAGTGCCACTTGGAGAAGAGGAATCCAAGTTATCCTGGGAGGACATTAGTCACAAAACCTGTAGAGCACCGAGACGGGGCTAATAAGTTCTTAAGGACAAAGATATATCTCGACTTGTACTGCAAGTTTCCTCATTTACCAGGTTTTATCTTCATGTTCCAAGTTTGAGGGTTTATGTCTAAGTTGGCATAGTTTGGTTTGATGTTTGTTTTCCTGGTTCTGATTTGTTTGGATGCATGTTAGTTTTCATTTAATGACACAAATTCCTTAACAATCTTAAGAACTTATTAACATTAGTGTTATTAGATGAAAATTCACATGCTTTGATAAGAAACTTTCTGGAAAATATACTATGTGCATGAAAAATACGTAGGACATTCGAACGCCCGATGAACGCAAATGCAAAAATTTGAATTTTCGTAAGAACGTTCGAACACGTATTCAAACGCAACTCGAACGCACGCCTTCTGCCTTAGAACGTTCGAATGCGTCTTCAAACGCAACACGAACGTGAACTCTCTGGAATATTCCGTTCGAACGCGTTCTCAAACGCTACACGAACGTGAACTCTTTGGAACACTTTGTTCGAACGCGTTTACGAACGCTACACAACGTGCACACACTGGACAGTCTCGTTCGAACGAAGATACGAACGCGACACTAACGAAATTAGTTCTGGAACTATTTTCAGTTTAAAATAAACTTAGAATAATTTATAATATTAACTTAGCAAAATCATATACTGTAAAACAATAAACTTGGTAGTATAGATTTAAGTTATTATTAGAGTGTTCAATTATCACAAGCATACACATAGTGATAAAGTTGAAAATTAATTGTGTGTTGCATACTTAGTTGAGAATTAAAAGTGTAATCTTACACAAGTAATTCCATCAAATCTTGATTGATACATACACATATACACATATATATATATTTACACATATTGAGTATTGTATTGTGAAATTAAAAGTGTAATACTAAGTTTTGAATTCCTAAGAGATTCTATTGAGGAAGTGTTTAAAGGATATTCTGTCAAAAAGGCGATAAAAGCCTAAGTGGTCGGGGATTTAAGTGGTCACTTCAGACCCCCCTCGTCCTCTGGGAATATTCTTTTATTTACTTACCAAAAGAAACCTTAGTCGAATATTCAAGGACTTGTGTTTGTTGGTACTATTGTCCAATAGAACAACGAGTGGATACTTGGTATATCACTTTAACAATATCATTTGTTGATCGTTGTACAATTTATCTTTTGTAAACTTATCGATCGCTGTTGGTTTTTTCCAGTTACATATGGCTACCGGAAACATCACAGTACCGGTCGCTCATGGAGAAAAGCCGGAAAAGTTTGGTGGGGTAAACTTTAAACAGTGGCAGAGCAAAATGTTATTCTACCTGACAACTCTGCAATTGGCTAAGTACCTCAAAGATCCTCCGGATCCTGTGGAGGGTGAAACGGAAACAGCCAAGCAACTGCGAGAAGAGACATGGTCGTCTGACGACTTCTTGTGCAAGAACTATCTTTTGGGTGGACTTGACAATACCATGTACAATGTGTACCAAGACATGCCTTCTGCGAAGATTCTATGGGAATCTCTTGAGAAAAAATACAAAACAGAGGATGTCGGACAAAAGAAATTTATCGTGGGTAGGTTACTGGACTACAAAATGGTAGATTCAAGAACGGTAATGTCTCAGTTGGGTGAACTGCAACTGATCATTCATGAAATATTGGATGAAGGGATGAAACTCTGTGAGACGTTTCAAGTTGCCACCATCATTGAAAAGTTGCCTCCATCATGGAAGGACTTCAGGAGCTATCTGAAACACAAAAAGAAACAGATGAGCCTTAAAGTCCTTGGAGTTTGATTGAGGATCGAAGAGGACAACAGGAAGTCCGAGAAGACCAGCTACAAGACTATGGAGTCTAAGGCCAACATCGTCGAGGGTGTAAAGGGTAGCAAGAAGAGAAAGAACAGTGGAATTGATTCTTCCCAAGCTAACAAGAAGTTCAAGGGGAAGTGCTGCAACTGTGGAAAAAGCGGTCATATGGCAAATGACTGCAGAAACAAGAAGTCTCAGGACAAGGGCAAGAAAAATAAAAATGAGGCTCATGTCACTGAAGATGAGCAGCTGATTGATGAGATCTCAGAGATGAACCTATTAGCAGTGGTAACTGAAGCCAATTTGGTTGGGAATCCGAGAGAATGATGGGTAGACACTGGGGCTACTCGTCATATCTGTGCTGATAACAAGATATTTTCCTCGTATCAGAAGGTCGATGGTGGCGATAATCTGACAATGGGAAACTCGTCTACCTCTAGAGTGGTTGGACAAGGCACAGTGGTTCTGAAGATGAAATTGGAAAAGAGCTTACATTGAAGAATATTTTGCATGTTCCTGATATTCGGAAGAACTTGGTCCCAGACTCTCTCCTTAGCAAGAATTGTTTTAAGCTTGTATTTGTTTCTGATAAATTTGTATTGACCAAAAATGATGTTTATGTAGGAAAATGATACCTCACTAAGGGTCTTTTCAAATTCAATGTAATGACTGTCAATCAACACAGTGCTAATAATAATGCTACAACTTCCGTTTATATTATTGAGTCACAAAAAGTATGGCATGAGAGGTTAGGACATGTTAATTATGATACAATGCGTAAATTAATTAACATGGACCTTACACCTAAGTTTGCAATTGATAACCAACATAAATGTGAGGCATGTGTTGAAGAAAAAATACATAGAACATCATTTCATTCCGTAGAAAGAAGTTCTGAACCTTTGGAACTTGTACACACTGATGTGTGTGATATGAATATTGTGCAAACAAGAGGCGGTAAAAAGTACTTTGTCACTTTTATCGATGATAGCACAAAATTCTGTTATGTGTATTTACTGAGGAGTAAAGATGAAGTTATTGAGAGCTTTGTATACTATAAGAACGAAGTTGAAAATCAACTTGGCAAGAAAATCATGAGTGATAGAGGTGGTGAATATGTGTCACCATTTGGTGAATATTGTTCCAGTCATGGAATTATTCACGAAACCACTGCTCCTTATTCGCCTCAACAAAATGGGATTGTTGAGCGCAAAAACCGAACATTGAAGGAAATGATGAACGTCATGTTGACAAGCTCTGGTTTACCCCAGAACTTGTGGGGGGAAGCCTTGCTTTCCGCCAACTACGTTCTGAACAAGCTACCTCACAGAAGATTGGACAAGACACCATATGAGTTGTGGAAAAGTTATGTACCTTCCTACGAATATTTGAAAGTGTGGGGGTGTCTTGCCAAAGTAATGGTTCCTAAACCTAAGAAGGTTAGAATAAGACCCAAAACTGTTGATTGTATATTCATTGGATATGCTCGCAACAGTAGTGCATATCGATTCTTGGTACACAAGTCTGAGATTTCTGACATCAATCCGAATATGATAATTGAGTCAAGGAATGCGATTTTTTTGAAGAGACATTTCATTGTAAGGAAAGACAAAGAACATAGTCTCTCAAAAGAACTATTGATACTGTCAAAGACAGTGACCGGGTTGACCAATAATCAGATCAACGTGGAAATATTGAGACAATTGAACCTAGACGTAGCAAACGAGCTAGAACGTCTAAGTCTTTTGGTCCCGATTTTCTGACATATTTTTTAGAAAATGAGCCTCAAAGTTATAAGGAAGCAATGTCTTTGCCGGATGCACCTTTGTGGAAAGAGGCTATCAACAATGAGATTGATTCAATCCTACAGAACCATACTTGGGAGTTGGTTGATCTTCCTCCAGGTTGTAAGCCACCGGGCTACAAATGGATATTCAAACAGAATTTTGAAACCGTATGGATCAATAGATAAGTACAAGACAAGACTTGTCATAAAAGGCTATAGACAAAAAGAAGGTCTTGATTACTTTGTCATAAAAGGCTATAGACAAAAAGAAGGTCTTGATTACTTTGACACATATCCACCAGTTACTCGTATCACATCAATAAGAATGCTCATAGCCATAGCAACTATATTTGGTCTTGAAATACATCAAATGGATGTAAAGACGACATTCTTGAATGTTGAATTGGATGAAGAAATTTACATGGAACAACCAGAAGGGTTTAATGTTCCTGGACAAGAACAGAAGATGTGCAAACTTGTAAAATCATTATACAGATTAAAACAAACACCTAAACAATGGCATGAGAAATTTGACAAAGAGATGTTGTCAAGTGGGTTCAAAACCAATGAGTGTGATAAGTGTGTGTACACCAAATCAACTCAAAAAGGATATGTCATTGTGTGTCTCTATGTAGAAGATATGCTGATAATTGGTAGTAATCATGAAATGATTCAGTCTACCAAGAAAGTGTTATCCAGCAGATTTGATATGAAAGATTTAGGAGTAGCTGATGTGATAATAGGAATTAAGATTTCTAGGACATCAGAAGGATATATAGTATCTCAGACTCATTATATTGAGAAGATACTTGAGAAATATAACAAAATGGATCTAAATGTGGCTAGAACTCCTGTAGACCTAACTCTTCATCTATCAAAGAATACTGGCTCAAGTGTATCGCAATTAGAGTATTCGAGAATCATCGGAAGTCTGATGTATCTCACGAATTGCACACGACCTGATATCGCTCAAGCTGTGAACATGCTTAGCAGATATACGAGCAATCCAAGACATAACCACTGAAAAGTCATAGTAAGAGTTTTGAGGTATCTGAGAGAAACTTCAAAATATGAGCTGCATTATTCGAGATATCCTGTTGTTCTAGAGGGATACAACGATGCTAATTGTATATATGATATAGTGGATTCCAAATCTACGAGTGGATTTGTTTTCACACTTAGTAGTGCAGCTGTGTCATGGAAATCCTCGAGGCAAACATGTATTGCCTGGTCTATATGGAATCAGAGTTCATAGCATTAGACAAAACAGCGGAAGAAGCGGAATGGCTTCGAAATTTCCCGGAGGATATTCCAAGTTGGCCCAAACCGGTGCCAACGATAAGCATACATTGTGATAGCCAATCGGCTATTGGGAGAGCCCAAAATACAATGTATAATGGTAAGTCTTGACACATACGTTGGAGATATAATACCATACGTCAACTGCTCTCAAGTGGCATAATATCGATCGATTATGTCAAGTCGAAGGAAAACCTAGCGGATCCACTTACTAAAGGTTTACCTAGAGAGCAAGTTGAGAAGTCATCGAGGGGAATAGACTTGAAGCCTATAAATTAAGAATTGTCACTGTGGAAACCCAACCTAGCTGACTAGAGATCCCAAGATCTAGGTTCAAAAGGGAGAACTGAAACTTTGTGCAATTCAAAACAATCACTGAAGAGTTTTGTACTCTTTCCCATTCCGATAATGACGCAGAGTGTTGTCTGTCAGGGTTAGGATAAGCTAAAGCTTTTAATGATCACTATATTAGGAGATGAGTCCTAATGTGGGTAAAGACAGATTACCTCTTCATTGAAGATCACCTATTTCAAGTAAGAAGTGAGGCCGCTTCCATGGGATTTTGCAGGCTGATTTCCCTAAAGTGTTTGATGAATCCAGGACCGCTGTCCATGGCCGAAATGAACACAACCTTAGAATGGAAAATGGTCGAAGTAAAGCTGTGTGTTGGCAATTATCTTGGTTTACACCAACGGCAGAACAGTTCAAAACTATAGGTCACTGGTTTGCCAAGTAAATCCGATTGTCATTCACTAGGAAAGGTTCAAGGCGAAAGCTACCTATTTCGATGCATATTTAGTTCACGGAAACTCTCTCAAGTGTCTGCATTAATATTTGAAGAATTGTGGGAGATTGTTGTAAATTCTTCAAATATTAAGTGTTGATGGAGGAGGGACATGTCCCTTGGATGGTATCCTATAGGAAGGGTACATACATGTAGGGATATGTCCTCCAATTGATGGAACATACATTTAGGCTCCAAATGATTTATGGGAGGGGTATAACCCTTGTGAGGGTTACACCCCAAACCAAAGGGTGCCCTCAAAGGCACAATTTCATGTCTATTTAAAGGAGTCTTCTTTGTTCTTTCAAGTAATCTGAATTCATCTGAATTGTGTGTCTCATATTGTTGTTTTAGAGTCGGAGAGAGTTCCACCATTATCCTAGTTCAAAATCTTCTTAAGGAGTGCCCCTTGGAGAAAATGAATTCAAGTTATCATGGGAGGACATTAGCCACAAAACCCGTAGAGTACCGAGACGGGGCTAATAAGTTCTTAAAGACAGAGATATATCTCGACTTGGACTACAAGTTTCGTCATTTACCATGTTTTATCTTCATGTTCCAAGTTTTAGGGTTTATGTCTAAGTTGGCATAGTTTGGTCTGATATTTATTTTCATGGTTTTGATTTATTTGGATGCATGTTAGTTTTCATTTAATGACATAAATTCCCCAATAATTTTGAGGATGCATTTTAAATCTGAGTAAAGACCTGAAAGGCTTTTTGCCTACGATTAGCATCTTCACGGTTGATATTGTTTTACTTTGCTTCTTTGATGTCTCCCTGGTTGATCTTTAAACTTCCTATTGCACCTTGAATAATAAATTTTCATACTATTATGGAGGGTTTGGAATCGTCACGATGGTGCTCTAGCAGCCTAGTTAAGTTGACAAAAATAATGTTTTTAAAGCATAATATTCAGTTTCGATTCTAAAAAGATAAGGAATTAAATATGTATTTGAATTTGCCTATTTCGTAATTTTTTTTAAAATTTTTTTATGACAATAAGAACAGAGGCTGATAGTACCCTATCGAATTTAAAATTTTTTCAATTTTAATATTTTAATATTTTTTCAATTTTAATATTTTTATGATTTGATCTCTATATTTATTATTTATTATCATGTGATCCTTTAGATTTTTACCTCTAGCTGTACTCCTGCCAAGAGTTTGTGGAAACCAACATTAGACTCGAGAAGCCGTCAAGTGGATCATTCGGCCAAGCTTGGGTTGACATTTTCATTTTCGATTGAGTAAGTGTTGAAAAAAATTCTTCAGAGAGAGAGGAGTAGAATTATGATGGAGGAAATGAGCGGTGTGAGAAATGAACTTAGAATTTATTATTGAGTTAAATTTTATATCGAATTTTTATATTATGATCGATGATTATTGGATAATAATTTATATAAAATAAAATTTTAATCATATATTATTAATAAAAAAAGTGACCGAATATTATAAAAAAATTAACACAATTTTAAAAAATGAAAAACATATCAGACGTGAACGGCAGGATTCGAACCTGCGCGGGCAGAGCCCACATGATTTCTAGTCATGCCCGATAACCACTCCGGCACGTCCACTATTTAGTGCTTAATTATCAAAGATATTATAATTAAACATACTATAAATCATAAATGGGTACATATTTTATACAAAAAAATTCAAATCTATGCCAAAAAAATTTAGCAACGCTAAAATCAAAAGAGTAATGATAAAGACTAAAGAAGAACAAAATTTTTATTTTATTTTTAATTATCATTAAAATGATATTGTTTTGATGATAATTTTATTTCCGTTCAGTCCTGTTTTATTTTTCCTTGTCATTTTCCAAATCAAATAATGAAAATCATTTTGTACAATCATAGCTAAGCAAAGTGTTAAAGTAAAATACATCACATTAAGTTTCTTGTTACATAGTTTGGGCTAGCGACAGTTAACATCGAAAGGATAATAATAAGAAAATTAAAGCACGATTAAAAGGGAATTTTTTTCATCAAAACGATATTATTTTGATAATAAATATAAATAAAATAAAATAAAATAAATCAAAATAATATCATTTTAATAATGATTTTATATTTTTTTAATCTCTATTTATTCTTTATATCATTACTCTAACAAAAGCTGCACGTTCGGTTTATTATATTGTTGGAATGCACATACTGATGTTAATGCTAAGTTTATTGTATCATAAACTTACCTAGAGTATCTTTTGAGCACAAGCTTTGGTGTTAATATTATATTGGGATGGAAATATCTATTTTTAGCTTAGACTAATTGTAACGATCGGAAATCTCAACTACTGTTATATTGTGAGATGAGTGTCACATAACATAAATTATGTTTAGACACATATACACTTATGAAATGACTTTGGGGACAATCGGTAAATTCTTCGAGATTCCGATAGGAGATATTACGATGTTCCATTCCGGACAACTCATGGTATTTGGGCCATAACTTTCTCATACAAACTCTGATTTTTATGAATTTTATATCGTCGGAAAGCTAAGATCGAGACCTACAACTTCCGCATTGAATATTTTTCCAAATTCGAAATAGATAGAAGTCTAAAATACAACTTAAAAATTCAGATGAATAGTACCTGAGGACCATTCAAGTAAATTCTCAAAGCTTCTCTAAATTTCTAAATTCTTCTCCAAATTTACCAATTTCAAATAGCCCCTAGTATAAAAGGGGGATACTATTCAAACATCCCCAAAATTTGAAAGAGAAAGAAGAGAACGTGGGAGAAGAAGTAGACGGAGAAAGAAGAAGAAAGAAAGAAAGAAAGAAAGAAGAATGATGAAGGAAAGAAGAGGAAAAAAATGCCAATGCTCACACATCAAGCAAAGAAGAAGAATAGCCACTATGGAAGACTTGAAGGATGAATGAAATCAAATGAAATGAGGTAAGAGCAACTTGACTCAAACTTTTGATTGAAGATTTTTGATGATTTGATGCCATGTTGATATTAGTAACATACTAGGGATTCCATTAAGTGGCGTAATGAGCATGAAAATTGGTTGTGTTAAGTAATGTCCAAATATTGAAAACCCTAAGTGTTGAGCTAATTGGATTTATGATATTAAAGAGTTAAATTGGATTGGGGAGTGTTGGTTTAATAAGTGTGAATATTGAGGTTTAAAGAGTTGTTTGAGTAAAGATTATAGTATGAAAGTGTGGGAAGTGTTTTTGGGCAAACTAGACAATGAGAGTTGATGATTAGGTCATGAAATTGGCCTAAATCGCGACGCCACACACCCAGCATCGTGACACGTACTGGGAAATTTTCACATATTCGTTTATGGAATGTGAGCGTCGCGACGCCCAGGGACTTGCGTCACAACGCGGAGACAGATGATGCTCACTAGTTTATCAACATGTGTGGGCGTCGCGATGCAGAATGCACAACGTCACGACACGTAATGAGTAGAGGCTCTGCCTTAGGTTTGATCAAGTAAACATCTCGACGCGCCAGACCTGGCTTGGCGATATGAAATAGAGCATACTCTCTGCCTGACTCGGCTTGCATGGGCGTCGTGATGCGCCAGACACGTCGCGACGCGATACAGGAAAAGTTTAATTACATTTTAGTTTCAATCAATGATGCTAAGGACCGCTCTAAGAGTTTCATACTAAGGAACTTACACGCGATACGACAAGTCGCAAGCATAACACGTAATATGGTGTTGAGGGATTAGTAGAATTGAGAAGTTTAGTCTAACCTCGAAACAAGTCTCATACCTTATATTCTAATTACGTTTCTTGATTATAGATCATCGCAGGAATCACATAATTCTCTAACGAAGCGAAGTAAAATCAGCCAGATCCTAAACTATGTGAGTGGACACTTTTTCCTTAAAATGATTTTCATTATATGGTTTTTAAATATCAGACTTACTTTTCCGCATTTGGGGCGTTAGCCAAGTTTACTTTCAATTTATATTTTGATTATGGATGTTCTGAAAAGTGATTTAGAAAAGTGATCTTTACAAAAGCATGATTTTATGATTTCGAGGTATGGGGAAAAAACATACCTCGGTATGTAACTTGACTCAAATATGGAATTGACAGATTCAAATATCGTGTGCACACGTAGTTCAGGACTAGGGATTGTCGGAAAATTATGACCCATAACATCACTATTTGTAAGGAACATTGTGTTTTTGTACAAATTATCTATGTGACAAAAGGAATTGCTATTTTATCATTATTGTAATTAGATTACTTGGATATATATTAATGATAAAAGTCCATATGGTTAAATCAGATTAATAAGATATGAGATAGTATTAATCCACGAATGGTTTAATCATTAAATATCCCTAGTCGAATATTATCGAGACTGGACATTAATAATACGGAATAGACTAGTATTACACTTGTGCGCGTTATGGAAGCTTAACGTCATAGTTCTCATATATTTAAGTATTATATACTTATGCAAGTGTAATAAGAGGTTCTGTTAGCCGTTGGACCGGGAACAGTTCGCTCTGGATAGACCCACTCGGAATCCCATTGGTAGTATGACTATGTGTCTATGATAATCCTAATCAGGGTACGTGTATATGATCTTAACTTGAGACTTACGTCGCTATTACTTGCGACAATCAGTTTACTTTAGTATTGGTCGTCTGGAGCTTTAACAGGTTCTGTGTACGCCTGTATTGGGTTTACTGAGAATCGTAGTGTATTGGATGTGATGTCAAGATGGGAGTATCACTTCAGTCATATGGAGATGATGGTCACACATGATACAAAACTAATACTCTTAAAGTTGCAGCTATCGGGATAGTATGACTAGATCATGACTTTCCGATTACAGAGATTAGTTACTCGGGATCCGATATATGCTTCATACGGGGCAGACACAGAGCCAGCCCTAGGCCTAGCATGTGACATCCGATACTGGATCGTATTACGTATTACATAATATTAGTATTACTACGCCTGATACATATGATATTCCTCGGTGAATATTTCTGGAGAATTGGGTAGGCACGATGCTTTGCTAGAAGC
>SKCR01002242.1:0-27852 GCA_019454045.1 Zanthoxylum bungeanum | reverse complement strand
ATTAACGTCGCGACGTAAGCTCGGTATTTCGGAAATATCGAACCCGAACGTGTGAGTACACGTGGGCCCACTTTCATTTGGAAACGTGTGGGGCCCACATGACACATGTCATTCTAATGCTTTGCATGTAGATTGTGTACATTGCACTCAATGTCATTGCATGGAGTTTGAGTGTTTGACACTCTAAGCCATTGCATGTTTTTTGTCATAAATTATTATTAATTTAATAAATATTATGGCATAAATATAAATTGATTTTTGGTAAATCATTTTAATACAACACAATTCAATCTCTCTCAAAATTCTCTCTTCCTCTCACGGCAATGGTGGCCATTCTTCACTGGTTTTGAACCAGTTTGGGCGTGACTTTAGGGGAGCAAGAGTTGGGTTTTCATGGTGAAAACCGCAAGTGCTAGCACACTACGAGTCTTGCGAAGGTGGTAGGGAGGTTCGACCATGAGGCGGGACTCATCCGATGGAGTTTGGAGCTTCGTTTTGAGACCCGAAACTGCCAAGACAGTGAGCATGGACTGGTTGCAGTGGCGTGAGCAAGGCAGTACGTTTTTGGCCTTGATTCGTCTTCAAATCGACATAACCGATCAATGTGAGTATTCCGCTACCTCCGTTGATGTATTCATGCATGTTTTCATGTCTTGTTTGATCTTGGGACTTAGAAATTACCAACAATTGCTCCTTCCCCATGTTCCTTGTATTTGGCTCTTTGTTGCTAGGAAAGGTACCTAGCGGTCTGTAACTCTGAGCATTTGCCAGTTGTCCCATTTGATTCTCCAGTGCTTTAATAGAAGCAGATTGACTTTGAATTATGCTGTTTGGGATTGAAACATAGCATCATATCTTGCTGCTTGAGAGTCATGTTTTGCTTCTATCTTTTTCAAGTGGGTCAACACTTTTGTTATTCCTGATTCATTTGCCTGTTCCTGGCTTTTGTTCTGTTGCTAGAATTCAGGTGGTGGATAGTTCTGCTGTTGGCGTGAATTGTTGCTCCATGATAAATTAAGATGATTCCTCCACCCTGGGTTGTAGGTGTTGGAATAAGGAATGTTCCTCTGTCTGTTGAAATTACTGACATAATTCACCGTTTCTTCAAGTTGGTTTGACTCTGGTGCTCCTCCATATGGTGAACTTGTGGATCCAGTGGTAAGAGTCTCCATAAATTTGCATATTTGATCCAGCTTGGTGTTGACTGCTGTATTGTCTCCACTTTCATAAATTCCTGCAATTCTTTGGATCATGCTCCTTTCTGTTGGCCACAAAGAATTGTTGTTGGCCATTTCTTCGATTAGGTCCCAGGCTTGATCTTCTCCTTTTGCCATCAAGGCTCCTCCAGCAGCAGCATCGATTGTGGTTCTCATTATTCCAGAAAGCCCATTATAGAATGTTTGGACTTGAAGCCATTTTGGAATCTCATGGTGAGGACATTTCCGGAGTAAATCTTTGTACCTTTCCCAAGCTTCGCAGAGGGATTCTGAATCTTGTTGTACAAAGGATGTGATGTCATTCCTCAGCTTTCCGGTTCTGGCTGGTGGAAAGTACTTTGCAAGAAATTTGGTGGCTAAAGTGTTCCAAGTTGTGATAGAACCTGCTGGTAGTGAATGTAGCCAAGCTTTAGCTCTGTCCTTCAAGGATTATGGAAAAACTCGCAGTCTCATTGCTTCTTTCGCTTCTCGGTTGTAATTAAAAGTGCCGCAAACTTCCAGGAAGTTGCTGATGTGGGAATTAGGATCTTCAGTTGCATTCCCCCTGAACTGAACTGACTGCTGAATCATCTGAATGCATGTTTTGATGTCACACGCATTTGCTGGTAAGGGAGGAAGTACAATACAAGAAATAAGTCTGTCAACCCCTTATAAAACGGCATGTTTTGATGCCGCAAACTTCCAGTTAAGATTAAGACTCAATAAATAAATCTTTATATTACCCAAGCTATAATCTAACCCCTTAAAAAACGGTGATATTAAAAGTCATCACAACCCCAGATAACTAATTTAGTTACAACACATAACTAGGGCTAGTAAAAACTTGAAAATAAAAGACATAAAGTAAAAATGCGGTAAAGTAAATACTGAAAAGTAAATTACAATAAAATAAAATGCTAAGGTAAAAGGAATTACTTTTACTACTACTAATTTAGATATCTCCCATAAATAATATATGAACTTGTGATAACATACCAACCAGCCATATAGGCGGTATCCTGATTAAGTCAAATTAAGTCCAACCAGCCATTAAGGCGGTAGTATTTGTCCATAAACCAGCCATAAAGGCGGAACCAAAATTAAATTACCAACCGACCAATCTGGCGGTATCCTTTATTAGTCAGGTTTAAACCAGATTAAAATGAATTACCAACCGACCAATCTGGCGGTATCCTTTTTAAGTCAATATTTTAAATAGTGAATATATTATTTTTAAGGGAGATTAATCTAAATAGTAACAGTAAAAGAATTACCTTTCACCCTTGCTGGGGAAGTTACCTCCTCATAGTGAATAGTAAAAACTGTAAAAAGTAAAAAGTAAAAATTAAATTACTATTATTACAAAACGTAATTAAAATTAATTACAAAACTAAAAAACAAAAAAAACTAAAAATTAAAAGAAAGTAGAGAGAGAAACTCTCTCTTTAGATAGAATATAAGAGAGAGAGTGGTGCAATGAATTCTGAAATCTCGAGCTCAATTTATAGGCCTCGGTAGGCTTCCAGCATCGCGACGCCAGGGCCTTCAGCGTCGCTACGCCAGCTTTTGTCGACGTGGCACGCTCTGGTTCGCCGGTTTGAAGATTCTGGATAAGCTGATAAGGTGACACGTGGCAAGGTGATTAGGCTTCAATTATTTTGACACGTGGCGACTTCTGATTGGTCGATGAGATTCTTATCCGCCACATGTCAGATAAGGATTAGATACTCAATGATTGATGCTGACGTGGCACTGACGTGGCGGTGACGTGGCGGTGACGTGGCGGCACGTGGGAAAGAGACTGCCGGCACCGTAGGATTGCGACATGTGGCACTTCCTGATTGGCAGATGATGATGTGGCATGACATATGGCAATGTTGACTTATTGACTTCCTGACGTGGCTGATGACATTGAGACACGTAGGATGCCACGTGGCACACGTGGCGATGATGACTGTCGGCACCGTAGGATGCTGACACGTGGCACGGCGCATGTTAGCAGATCGGCTGTGATGGTGACACGTGTCACGACGCACGTTAGCAAAGTCAAACTTTTCTTAGATTCTGATTTGTAGACCTGGCGCACATTAGCACTGTTCGGCGCACGTTAGGCGTCGCGAAGCGAGAATTGACCAAAATGCCATTTTCGTCCAATTTTCACTGTTTTGGCCCAAATCACCTCCAAAATGTCCTGAAACTTTATTTATCTATAAAATAACACAAAACACATCAAAATATTCACAAAACTCAAGAAACTATACAAAATATTAGGTTAAATGAGTGGGAAATAGTTATAGAAATACCACTCATCACACTTATCCAATTTGGGTTTTAGTTTGGTATCATCCAAATATATGCCTAGCATACCTAAATTATCAGGAATGTGAAACCCGGTTTCTTTCTCGTTCATATCTAATATGAAATCTGTCTAACAGATTTTAATGGAACCTTATTCTAAATAAGTTCTTGCACTGTTTAAAGCTTATCCGTTGAAGGAAATGGTAGCTCAGAGCGACTCGTGATTAACCTTAATCATGTCTAACATAATTTAGTTTATCCTGTTCGGACACATCGTCACTTTGAAGTGTTCCGGGAGGATTCCTCATTTGAAAGAATACTATAATCTTTCAAGTATATGAGAAACTTATTGTTTAAGTATTTTCCATTACGGTCTTACCGTGACGGTTTAATACTTTAGCCGGTCTGTTTGTCTATTTCGTGTTGAAACTTAAAAGTTTTCGATTTGTGTTATTCAAAAGAAACACATAACCATAACGCGATGCCACATCCGTAAAGGTCACGAAATATTCATATCCACCTCTAGCCTAGCTAGACATGGGCCCACTTGCTTCACTATGAACTAGGGCTAACAGATTTGTGGCATTTACACTTTTACCAAGTAAAGGTGCTTTAGGCACTTTGCCCAATAAACTAGATTTGTAGACTTTATTTGATTAGAATCAAATTAGTCCGAGTACCCACTCTTCAAAAGTGTGGATATACGAGTCTTGTTTCATTGTGTCCCAGACAACAATGCCACAATCAAGTTTCATCTGATCAAATCAGTTTGAGCTGTTTGTTTGTCATGTTATATATTTGAGATTTATTTATATTCAAAATATAAATACTGTCATTCACATCTAATGTGTTTATCTCAATATCATCTTTATATAATGAAACACTTTAGTGTTCTAGAATATAAAGGTTTACCCGCATCGGGTTAAACACTGATATAGAGATAATGTCTCTAGTCAAACTATTTACATTATAACAGTTTCCCAATTTAGGTACACACCCGAAGGTAGTTCCTAAACTTAAGTATCTATGATTAAAACAGCGACTTTCGTCCCATTTCCGATTCGCAGATTAATCTCTATTGAAGTCAGTATCCTGTTCAAAACAGATTCTGAACATCAATACATATATTTTATGTTCCACACTAAGTATTTAAAATCTAATTTTAATACTAGTAGTGAATATATTTATGACAAACATATTTGAAGTCGGAGCCTTGCTCGTCTTCAATTCCTTCATGTCTGCTTTGTCCAAACGGCAGTCACGCTTCCGCGATCCCGTTTGCCACATTTAGCAGACATTTTGGGATATGTCATTTATCTTCCCAGAAGATTATAATAATTTTGCCTTTGCCCTTTTCCATACTCCAGAATCCTTTGGCCAAGCCTTGGCCTTCTTAAAATATCGAAATAAGGTGCGCCTTGCGCTACTTGCCTATTTGCAAACTTTTGACTTTATCTCCTTGAGAATAGTCATTAACTCTCCAAGATTTTACTATTGCAATTTAGTATTTCTAAAATCTAAGAATAGTTTTATGAAGATCCTTCAATTTCATTATCATACTTTAAGGATCTAATCCTTAGTTCTGATTCAGAAATTAAGGAGTCTACTGCGACAAGCTTAATGAATTAAGCACTAAAGTTATCATCACATAAATCTTCCAAAGATTATGCTCTACTATTTGCTTAACTCCGGGCTTAGGCATAATATGTTATTTTATCAAATAAAGTAACTTATTATTTTCCGGGACCATCCTGAAATTTATTCCCAATTTGAAAATTAAACCATTTAACACATTTTCCCTAGGATTATGTTTTAAATGTCAATCTTTCAATTTCTATCTTGATTCTAATAGTCCAACTATTTAATCAATGATTTCGGTACTATTTATTATAATGATTACAATAGTCCAACTATAATTTAATAGATTAAAATCAATTATATTGATTACTATAATCCAATTATAAAATCAACTATAAATGAATAGTTTGAATATAGTCCAACTATTTATTAAAAAACAACAATTTAAATATTAGTCCAACTAACATTTAATTTATTACGACGAATGATATTTGTGATTGAGCGCGTATGGCAAGTAATTAAACGAATATTGCAAATTCAATTCTTGCCTCCCACTATTTTTCGGCGAGCCTTTAACCCTCTATCGAGTACTCGGGAAACTGTGTTTCCTAGTGGGCTAGGATCCCGTTAAATATCACACAATCTTGACTTTGGCCAACAAATTGTATGATAATTAACTAGGTAGATCTCTAAGATCGATTGGATCCAATCCAATTCCTAGATCCGGTAGGGGGACATTCAAGTCCGAAATATATATCTTATATATGCCAATACATCCAATGTATTACCTAACCCTTTTTTTTCTCTGAATCAACTAAGTCTTGGCTTTGGCACAACAATTTAGTGATCCCAGTTAAGCGCGACCCATTGACCATGGAAAGCTTCGTAATCAATGTCGATGGATAAGAAGTGGTCTTGACTTTGGCCAACAAACCACAACTTGGACAAGACACCAATATGTAACAAAGCCTTCGTGATTCAAACACATCCTCGACGGACAAAGGCCTTGACTTTGGCCAACAAGCCAATGCCAGTCTCGGATCTTGAGTAAGAATCACTCAATGGAATGAAAAACGCTTAATATTTTGCGAGGGTTTTTTCGAGTGCAAATTGGCAACCAATTTATTATCTTTGTTAAGGTCTCATCATCATACACCCTTAAACATGCATTCTAAACACATAATAAAGCGCATATGTAAAATAATAATGATATGCGGATGGATACTTTACACATTGATCCTAGATCAAATCTCTCTTTTCTCTCTCCCGCTAGCACAAGTATTTACTTCTACCCGTTACACACTATACTTCTAAAAAAACCTCATTTACATTGAGGGGAATAGGTGAGAAGAGAATACAAAGAATAAGGAGGTAATAAGGCTAGACACGCAGGTCCAATTTAATAAATCAAATTTATTACAATAATTTCTAAAATTGTCCCACCCATCTAATATCCATCCGATATACATTATTCATGCATCGTAACCATGTATTCACACAAGCATGTTATCAATCAATCTAATCAAATTAATTAATCTGATAATTAGTGATCATCCAATGTTCAAACAACGATTTGATTTTGCTCGAGTCAAACTCGTTTTGCGAATAAGTACTCAAAGTACGAATTCTCGAATTAAATTAAATTACAGAATTAAATCCAATTCAATTTGTATTTAATATTAATTTGCTATTTAATTCTAAATTAAATACTACACTTTATTAATGAACTTTTACGACTTAAATTCCAAATTTAATCATAACGGGTCTCAAATCCCGATTAACGTCCAACATTAATTTAATTAAAGTCCAATGGGCTTTTAATTAATTTCTTAAGGCGTGGACTTTTGGTCAACTCGGGTCAAACCGAATAACCAAAATCCAATCCGGGAGTTACCCATAAGGCTAGAAATCAATTTTGGCCCATTAGGCCCAATTAAACTTTAAAGGTCCATTTGTCACATTTGGGCTTTATGGAAGCGGTTTTGGGCCCAATTGGATCCAATCCAATTTGCTTTAACCCAACTTAGTACAACTAAGCCCAATAAGCCCAATAACAACATTTCAAGCCCAATTTCCAAAATTAGCCCAATTCAATTAAATTGCCAAATTCCAAATTTCCAATTTAATTACCTAAAGTGCATAGCATTATTAATTACCCAAATCAATATTTCCAAAACACCAAATTTGTACAATTAATCATGCTCATTAATATTAAATCATGTCCAACACAATTTAATTAAAATCAAACCCAATTTTACATGCTCAAAGTCTCGCATTTGTGGGGAAATTATATCTGATTTGGTTTCAATCCATTAATTCTACAATCGACATTAAATCATATTCCCGAATGATTGCCAACACATCCAATGATCAAAAATCAAAAAATCCCAAGA
The DNA here is from genome assembly GCA_019454045.1 of Zanthoxylum bungeanum. NCBI lineage: Eukaryota > Viridiplantae > Streptophyta > Magnoliopsida > Sapindales > Rutaceae > Zanthoxylum > Zanthoxylum bungeanum. Next base: position 20,387 of record SKCR01002242.1, on the reverse strand, counting down.
CATATTTAGGGCATAGTATTCGGCCAAGCCTCAACAATTTTGGGGAAAATGATCCAATCTAATTTTCTTGAAATTGATCCAATCAATCTTCAATTCAACATCAATTAAGCATACAAAATCATCCAATTTCATTTAAACATGCTCAAAATCAATTTACCCAAATTTTAACCCTAAACCAATTTCATGCTATTAACCATGCTCTGATACCATTGTAAGAGATTCTAAGCATCCCAAGATCAAATTACAAGCACGAACATGAGTGAATAAATTCGAGGGAGTTGCGGAATACTCACATCGATCGGTTTAGCGATGCGCGAGGCAAAAAAAATCTTCACTGCCCACTGTCATGGTCACCGCAAACTGTAGTCCAAGCTCACTGGTTTGGCGTCAATGGTGGTCCTTCGTCAAGCTCCAAGCTTCGTTGAATGGTTCCCGGCTCATGGGTGGACTTCCCTATCACCTTCGCATGTCTCTCGGAGTGCTAGCTCTCTAGAAATTTGCCACAAATCTCACCACTTTGCTTCCCTTCTTGCTAGGTTTTTTCAAACCAGAAACCAGAAATGTTCAGCCCCAAGGGCGTGAAGGAGAATAGAGAAATGGAGAAGAGAGAGAGAGATAAATGTGTTAAGTGTTTTTGGTAATTCAATTTCTAAAATCATATACCAATTTTGGATCCAAAAGTCAAGGCAATTAATGCACACAAATGCCAACCACAGACATCACTCAATCATATCAATCACAAGTTGTTAAGTGATTTGACGCTTGATGCGACTAATGATTTTACGCTTGATTTGACTTACGTGTCGTACTCGAATTCGAAATGCGAATGCGCTCGCAAATAATCTCGGGCTCGGGTTTGCTAATTCCAAATTAATGAATTTTCCGTTGCGACGTAATTAAATGATTACGCCTAGCGAAATCACTATTCACGTCGCTAACGAATTAATTCTTAATTAATTCGTTCGCCCGAATTAAAATCTAATTTTAATTCCGCGTCGAAATCCAATTTCGTTTAATATATCGAATATATTACTTTATCGATTAATTCTAAATTAATCGTTATCTCTCTTTAAATGATATTTTATCCCAGATAAAATATCTCCACAATTAATCCCAGATTAATTTTCTCTCTCATCTTATTAATCACAGATTAATTAAAGTGTGAGTCATACGTCATCGGTGAATCTTTGGGAAGCGACCCATGAGATCCCCGGATATGTTGGCAGTAAATTCAGTCGTCGGACTATCCGAACACGTAAGTACCTCGTACTACGTTTTACCGATTTACAAGACAAGGTTGGCTTCTAGAAAAGCACCATGCCTACCCAATTCTCCATAAATATCCTTACATGAATAAAGGATCTATATCAGGAGTAGTATACGTAGTATTGCGTATTTCTGTCCAGTATCGGATGATCACATGCAAGGCGTGGGGCTGGTACAGTGTCTGCCTCGTACGAAGCATATATCGTATAACGAGCAACTAGTCTCTTTATTATCGGATAATCATGACCAAGTCATATTATCCCGACGGTTGCAACCTTTTTAGAGAACCAGTTCTGTATCCCTGCGCGATCATCAACTCCATATGACTGGAGTGACACTTTCGTCTTGACATCACACCCAACACACTACGATTCTTAATATACCCAGCATTGGCGTACACAGAACATGTTAAAGCCGTGGACGACCGCAACCAAAGTATATTGATATTCGCAAGTATTAGCGGTGCAAGTCTCAAGTTAAGACCAAATACACATACCCTGATTTCGGATTTCCATAGACACATAGTCATACTACCAATGAAATTCTGAGGGGTCTATCCAGAGCGAAGCTATTTCTCGTACCATCGGTAAAACACAACCTCATATTACACTTATATGAGTATCCTATACCCAAATATATGAGAACTATGCCGTTGTGCCCTCACAACGCGCACAAGTGTAATACTAGTCTTTTACGTATTCATCGATGTCCAATCTCGATAATACTCTGACTATGGATATTTAATGATTTATCCTTCGTGGATTGATACTGTCTCATATCATTCTCAATCCAGGAACAAATCACAGGGAAATCCTATCATTTATATATCTTGGTGATCTAATCACAAATGATAAGAGTGCAATCTCCTTTGTCACATAGTTAATTTGTACAACAACACCGTGATCTGTACAAATAGTGACGCTATGGGTCATAATTGTCCAACACATAATTTTTATTTTCCGCTGCGCACTCCCTGCCGCTTCCCAGCAAGATATTCTACGAAAACCAGAAAGATAACGATGCATAATCATGCATAGCAAAATAACAAAGTAATAGTAGCATGACAATAATAAAATGACTATAAAATAGAGACAATAGTAATAAAATAATAATTAAATAGAATGAGGTATATGTGTCACCTGTCTGGTTCTAGAGAAACTTGGTGCAAACATAACATTTTTACAGTCCGATCATGAGTCTCCTATGAGGACACATCTAAAGAGTTTATGGAAGTTGTAAGGTCTAATGTTGGAAAGAAATGAAATCCCAAAAAAAAAAAAACAAAAGCTGTCAGATGTCCTCTTCTATGTCCGGCCAGTTATAGACCATAATGTCCGGCCGACTATTCTTAATATCTGGCCAGACATGTATCGGTTTCCCAGAATAACGAAAAGACTTGATCTTCCAAACCAATTTCCCTTTTAAATAGTTTCCATAAACACGTAACCTTCATTCTAAACCAGTAAATATTTTCTTTCCCTAACAATGGTTTTCAATATCAAACAGATATTTTCCCTAATAGCCATAACCTTATCACTATAAAAAAACATACATTTTTCAGTTGAGGATTAGGTTTTTTTTTTGGATTCATCAGAAAAGACTTACGCACAATAAACATACAAAATAGCTAAAAAAAATAACCAAAAAAGTAGTTAAACCAATCACCCAATAAACCATACCAAACTCCTAAACACACACAACAACCCTATGAATTCTTTCTAGAAATAGACCAAAACAACCAACTTAACCTTCAACAGTGTTCTCCGAGCCGAGTAACGCTTGAGGTCTGACCTGAGGGCCCCTAAAACATAAACTTTGTTTCTAAAATCTGTTATTTTGTTGATGCCTCATATCCGACCAGACATCTTGTATGCCTGCCCGGCTGGATATGTATTTGTCAGACAGAAAGTCTAGCCATATAAATGGCTACAGCCTACCTCAAAATTTCTGGTGGTATAAAGGATAGAAACCCTGATGTAAATTCCATAGCCGAATCTGAATGGATGGTAATATGATTTGCACTTGAGATACAACTCAAAGGACCTCCACGAAATTGATGCATCTGGTTTTATTTATGTTTTCACTATTATTCTATTTTACATGTTATTACTATGTGATTTACTTTTAACATTACTACAGGTTCATCGTTTTCTTTGGCTATGGCCTCACCACTCTAATATTGAATCTTTAATTATTTATGTGCATGAGCAGCAAAATCCAGCCAGACTTTCTACAAGTACGGCCAAACATTATTTGAAATTCTAGCCACCTATGAGTCTTGGCCATTGAACATACCTCCGAATCTATTCTAATTTATCTTCTAACTACAATGAGACATGTATTATCTTTGATTGTGATATTACTTATAGTTTTTATGGTTGTATGCGATATAAACTTTTTGCAACAGCCCAGTTTTCGTGGTACAATTACGAAATTTATTTGTATATTACGTGGCATCTTTAAGCATTCAAACTTACATCATTAGCATAATATTACTTATATAAATTATTTTATAAACACGAAGTGAAAATTTTTCAGTTTCGTTGTGCATTTAAATTTTAATGTGATTCGTACAGCATTCGGTATTTTAACCGGAATGAAATATATACAAGTGCCACGGAGACGTTTGATAATCTGATTTGTCACGGTGCTTGATGATTTTATATTTTTGACCCTCTGTGGCCCTTATATATGTTTCGTTCCGGCTTGGCCAGGAGCTTGTTATGGCGTCCAGACCTTTGGAAAATGGTTGGCCCACTACCCTGTCATCATGGTCCGTACACTGTCTGGTCAGTGCGAGCGACTGAATAGTGGATGATCGATATGTATTTTGAAAAGTTTGCATTAAAGATTTATTTTGGATTTACACATATTTATATTTTGTGGGGGAATGATTTCAAAAGAATTACATTTTGATTTTGATTTTGATGTATTTCGATATTGTTTATGATATTATACGATATGATATGTTTCCGTCACGGCGCTTGTATATGATTTTTTATAGTTTTATAATTTGATATGATATGTTTCCGTCGTGATGCTTGTATAGAGTTTTGCTCAGCTGCAGTGGGCCGACCCAACCCTATATCGATAGGGGATCATTTCATTCATTGTCCGATCTATGCGCGTGATTGAAACATTGGATGCTTATTTATGTTTCTTCCAGTTAAGTTATGTTAGATGCTTGATATATTTTTCGATAATGGATTTTGAAACTGATTTTATTTACAGTATAAAAGTTTTTCAAATGTATTTTCGAAATAGTTTTTGAAAGAGATCGTTTTACGTTTTCTATTTTGAATGATGACTGAGATTGACACATTTCAGACTATCAATGTCATAAGAGCACTATGATTATTGGTCATTTCTGACTGTGAAAATGTATGTATTGGTTGATATAAAAGATTACGTTCGTCATAAGAATACCTATATAAGTTTATAGTTAGACATGGATCTTTTGGGTATTATGGTGGTTATGTATGATATGTTGTCAGCCATACAAATTTGTTTGCACGATGAGATATGTATGTATGCAAACTTTGATATTGATGTTGTTTACATATATGATATAGAATGATATTATATGAAATGAATAAGTTCTGTTTTGTATTGCGTACGAAATAGATAGTATAAAATTTGTATTAAGTTTATGTTTTGATACTGTATTTGATTGTGTGTAAAGAACATGTGATATGTTCTTCGTTTTGGATGATGTATGTGATTGGCTGTATAGAATCTGTGTTCGACTTTCTTTTTCTGTTAATGGATGAGTTTGAAATGGTTTGAGTGTATTCCTATGAATGAGATTGAATTAAAACGACAAGTTTGATGTGATATTGGTATGAAATGTTTGATACGACTTATTTTGTTTAGAATAGTAAGGTTTGCACTGATATATGAAATACATAACTTTTGATAAGGTGTAAAGTGAGATAACTTGTGAATAATGATAAGATTGTCATGTACGTGTGTTCAATTCAGAATGATTAGACATAAGGACGGGGAAATTTCGAGGATGAAATTTTTATAATGAGGTGAGAATCTAGTAGCCCAGTTTTTGTGGTACAATTATGAAATTTATTTGTATATTGCATTACATCTTTAAGCATTCAAACTTGCATCATTAGCACTATATTACTTATATAAATTATTTTAGAAACACGAAGTGAAATTTTTTTAATTTCGTTGTGCATTTAAATTTTAACGAGATCCGTACAGCCTTCGGTATTTTAACCGTAACTTTTTCATACAAAGTCTGATTTCATTGGACCTTATATCGTCGGAAATCTTAGCCCAAGCCCTACAACTGTTATGCTGAAAAAATCCCCAAATTCAGGCCTGAAATTTGTTGACTACTCGTCTCAAATTTCAAACGAATAGTGATTTCGTGGACTGATTCAATTTTTGACATGTTGCATCATTTTATTCCATTCATTTAACAATACAAATCAGCCACATGTATAAAAACCCTTAACTATTCATCTCCTCTCTCTAGAAGCTCAAAAATAACGAAATGGAGAAGCTCTCCTAACGTCATTTCTACTCTAACTTTTAGCTTCTATTTTTCTCATGCAATTGATGCCTCCTCAAGCTCCATTCCAAGTCAAGTAAGCTTCTATTTCTCTTTTCTACTCCTAATCTTGAGAATATAGCATGATTTGTTTATCCACATTTTTGTCCTTCATAAACCCTAGAGTTTATATTTGTGTATTTGGAGTTATTGATTTGATAGTATGCATAATCATTCATTACAAGGTAATCTAAGCATTGAATAACTTTGTTTTGGTTGAATACCCAAAATTCTTTCCCTAAATAGGGGTTGACCAAATCTTGTTGAGAGGGAAGGTTCAAGTTCTTTTTATGTTTGATGATGATTGACAAAGATTTATGCTTCGGATAGAATTATGACATGAGTTGGGCTTGTTGTAAATCGATGGCATCCTAAGTTTCATGATGCTTGCCATGGTAAAAAAAATTACAATATATGTTAGGGGGCTATGCTGTGGCTTTTTTTATAATGGATGATGTTCATGTATTTGAGAATGATTTTTTCAAGTGTTGTATTAATTTAAGCTGGAAATTACTAAGGTTGTAAATTCCTTATGTTGGACGATACTTACATTATGTGTTGGGGATTTAATTGTTGATGATGATGTTATAGTTGAGTATGTTGATTCTTTTTCATTAATGACGTGAGTGGGATAATGATTTTGATAATGAATTGTTATGATTTATGCTTAGAATCATGATATGACATGAGTATGTATTGATTTGAGTTGAAACTTTTAAAGTTACAAATATGATGTTTCGGGTGATTACATAGAGGACTAAGGGAATATGAGATTCTTTTTATATGCATGATGAGTTATTTTGTTAAATTATGTATTTGATGAGTTAAAATTTTGTCAAGTGAGATGTTGAAATGCATGAAACTTTTGTATGTGTGTTAAAGGTTGTGGAATGATGGGTGTAAGTCTATAGTTGTGAATGGTTATGTGGAGATGTTGAGTTTGTATACGTGTATGCATGGCAATGATTGTAAGTTTAAATGATGACTAACATGTGTGGTGTGGGATTATGTTTGGGTCTTTTATTGATGATTGGTTGTGAACCATGAGTCTTGAGGTATATTAGCATGAGTTGAAGTTAGATATAAGAAAAAAATTCTAAGTTGCAAGTGTAGTGCTTTGGCTGAAGGTGTAGGCTAAGTAAAGGCTTTGATGTTGGTTGTTTAAGTATGTAGGTGTGCCAAAATGATGAGCATGAAGATGAGTTATAGTGATTGCCTTAATAGTTATATGTAAACAAACTTGAAGAAATAAGTCTGATATGCATCTGTGTGCTGTAGTGTAAACTTTTATGGTATGGAAATTATGTACTGAATGTAAGTATTACGTTTTGAGTATGAAAGTGTACTTGTGATAATGTTAAAATATGAGTTAGTAATAGTCTGATTAGAAAGCTTTAAGGTTTTATCAAGGATGTTTTGGTCAAATTTTTCGGATTATATTAAAGCTGGATGTTAAGTTTGTCTAAATATAAATCATATAAGTGCATGATTATAAGCATAAAAGTGATAAGTTGTAAGGATAATGGACATGTCAGATTGATAATAGTGGTTAGGCCAGATTTAGGCATTTGTAGACCCATAGCTTTGGGCATTTCTAGTGGCTATTTCGGTTACACCAAAATGCCCCATCAGTATTTGCATAAGCATGTCATGCGTATTCGAAGAGTAAAGCTTAAAATTGATCATATGAAATTCGGATTAAATGAGTATGAGTGATGTATTTTACTCTTAATGATTATGACAAGTTCGTAATGTAGAGAATTTGGAAGCTTGCATAAGTTATGTACTTTGGATTATGTGTAATTTGAAGTTTTAATGTTCGAGGAGGTATGCGTGTGTAGACACTTGCATTTTTGCATGAAAGCCCAATGATGAGCCTCGTATGGAGGCACTATCCGATAAGTAGCGGAAGTCGCGGGAAACGGACGTCGGAAGGAAAAAATTTAAAAATAAATACATCAATAAATTTAACTCGCTAATTGTCCTCGGGTTCGCCCGATTAATATCTGTTTTAAAATATTAAGCCTCGGCCCAAAACCCCCGCACCCATCCAAAGCCCATTTCGCCCAAGCCCAATCCAAAAATAATTAAACACATGTCACAAATTAAATTAAATCCAATTAAATTAAATCAAATCCAATTAAAATCAAAACAAATCCCATTCCTAAATTAAATAAATCCCCTTCCTAAATTAAATAAATCACCTCCCAAATTAAAGAAATTCCCCCACCGAAAATATAAATATTCTTTCCTTAAATAATTAAAATAAATACACACACAATTACTTGATTTGTTTCCTTTTCACACATAATTAAAATAAACCTTAACCCTAGGATACCATTATAAAAAGAAACTAAAATCCAAACCCTTTCCTCCCTTGGCCCTAACTCTCACGACAACAACAAAAATAATAAACCCTAAAAAACCTCTTGCTCCTCACTCCCCTTCGTCACCCTCTCACTCACGCCACTCACTCTCGGTAAAACAAACAATTCACTCAACCCACTTCACAACAGCCACGTGAAAACACAAAGCCACTTACAAACCAAACACACCTAGACACAACAAAGTCGTGAACCATAGTAGAATTTCCCTCACACACTCCACAAACACGCACAAAATATACACAGCACCCATATAGCCTTCTTCATTCTCTCTCGCTCTGGAACAAACACACAATAGCAAACCCTAAACAAGACAACACCCCTAAAGCTCCCGGCCTCTCTCACCAAACCACCATAACACTCGGCTCTCTCTTATATTCAACACACAACCACATAATAAACTTCACTACCCCTCACGCCACTAACAACAACCGACGAAGCCATAAAACCCAGCCCTCACTCTCACATATATCTCATTCACTAGTAGCCCACGCCTCTAATAAGACACAGACACGCCTCTTATATCTCACAGCCACCCGCCTTCACCTCTGCTTGACACACGCACACACTGCCCATTAACACTAAAATAAACAAACCTTCAACGCATCCCTCATGCATAGCCCATCACGATAAAACCGACCCCACTAACGCATAACAACAAAAGGCCAAACCAAAACGCCGAACACCACACCAAACCGAAATAAAAAAAAAAAACCTGCGACTACCGAACAATAACCAAGCTGAAAACAGTCCAAAACAGCCCCCTATAGTTCCCAAAACTATCCCAAAAATACCCCAAAACCGTGACCCAATACACCCCAAAACAGTCCCAAAAATCGACCCCAGAACAGCAGCAAAACAGTGAACAAAATAAAGAAAACAGCGAAACAGCGAAGGAAAATCTTGAACCAGAAAGGTTACGGAACACCAACCTTTCCAGCGACAACGTAACGCACTACCGGGGAGCAACTTAAAAGGTAAGACCTGAGGGCACCCTTTGTTATATTTTATTTTGTTATCCCGGACACGGCATGCCCAGTTGGACATATCCTACATTAAAAATGGCCAAACTATTGGTCACACCTCTCTTTTATTATTCCACATTTATTTTCCGCATTTATCTCCCTTTAATATTTCACACTTAGCTTACTATTTATCGCTTCTGTTATTTATTGTTATTTCATTACATGCATTATCATATTTCTTGTATACATTGGGTTAATGATTGTGTTATGTTAAATGGTCGGTGCTATCTCTTGCGGTATATCGGATGGAAACCTAGACGTAAATTCTGTAGCCGAATCCGAATGGACGGTAGTGCGGTCTATACTTGGGATATAATTCCACGTACCGCTTGAGAAATGTTCAAGCACGTGTTTCATTTAGTGATCTAAATCTATGTTTATTGTTTCGTATTAATTTTCTATGCATTATCTCTTTGTTGATGTATTTTTACTTGATGCTCATGGGCTAATCATGTGAGTTAAAGGTCCTCTTTTCGAGGGAAATGCCTAAAGGCTACCTTTACCACAATGTTTTACCGTGCCAGACGAAGTACATTTGATTGAACGTGAGATATGTTCAATCGGGCATACGAGGTCCCATATTATTGCTTTATTTATTTTCTATGCATTGTTACTTGATGCGCATGGGCTAATCACGTTGGTTTAAAGGTCCTTTACTTGAGGGAGAAAAAGCCTAAAAGGCTACCTTTAACATAATATTTTGCCGCGCCGGACAAAGTACGTTTGATTGAACATGAGATATGTTCAATCTGGCATACAAGGTTCCATATTATTTCTTTGTTTATTCATGCATTGTAATCTAGTGTGCATGGGCTAATCATGTCGGATTAAAGGTCCTCCATTGGATGGATAAAAAGCCTAAAGGCTACCTTTACCATGATGTTTTGCCACGCCGGACGAAGTACGTTTGATTGAACGTGAGATATGTTTAATCGGGCATACAAGGTTCCATATTATTTATTTGTTTATTCATGTATTGCTACTTGATGCGCATGGGCTAATCATGTAGGCTAAAGGTCATCCATTCGAGGGAAATGCCTAAAGGCTACCTTTACCACGATGTTTTGCCGCGCCCTTCTACTATTGATTGCGCTATTTGTCTTTGTCTTGGTTGTCATTTTACATCTTTTCATTTTCACATTCGTGCCATGTTTATGTTTGAGTGTTTTCTTCTAACGGTATATCGGATGGAAACCTAGATATAAATTATGTAGCTGAATCCAAATGGACGATAGTGCGGTCTGTATTTGGGATACAATTCCACGTACCGCTTGAGCAACATTCATACATGTTTCCGTGTCATTTTAGATACCACTTTGGTAATCTCATTCGAACGTGTCTCCAGACGCTACACGAACGCATGCAATTTGTTTACCATTCGAACGTGTTTTCGAACGCTACACGAACGCACGTACAATGAACGGATTTCTTTTCATCATATTTCATGCATGTTTGCTTCTTTGGTCACTTCTTTTGCATTACATATTTAATTATCCGTTTTTTTATTACTACCTTTATAGTTATTATCTATTCACATTTTATGCGCTTCTTTGTTTAATATGCCTATGGAATTATGCCTTTGTCTCCCATTTCTTATTCTATTTACGTTTATGGGTGTGCAAATCTTGTGTGTTGATTACATTCTCTTGCATGTGTTGCATAAGATCTGGTTATACTATTGCATTAATCTTTGCATTACAATTGGCATAAGTAAGGGACCATTCCGAACCCCAACAGTTTGAGGTCTTCCCTTGCGAGGGGTGAGTGTGGCCTTAAATCATTTCCCAGTTCACACTGGGTGGCGACTCCATTTTATTTCTCCGGTTTAGTCCCTCGCGGGCTACTCCGTACTCCTGACCGGGTCGCAAGCCCGGACAACGTCGTCCACTTCTGTGTTCTACAGTCTGGCGACTCCACTGGGGATAGAGAATCGGCCCCGAAATAATGTCTTGTAATGTTTGTGATTTTTGCTTTAGTTAACCTTGTCTAAAGTTGATTTAACCAAATGTATTATTGGAGTTAGATAATGATTTGGTGTCTTCCTTCACACACTACCTTTTTATAGCCAAAAGGAAAAGCTGTGAAGACATCTAGATAATCATCTAAAGTGATGGACTAATTTGGATGATCTGTTGTTTATTCCTGTCACCAAGGCGATAAGAGCCTAAGAGGCCAGGGTATTTAAGAGAGTTCGCTCCACCCTCCCTCTAGGGAATTTTCAATAGAGAAATCCATTGACAGTTATTCATGTATCGTGAAGTCATTTTCGCTCGAAGCGACGGATCGTTATATGGTATCATCACTGGTTGGCACGTACCTTAGGGTATAAAAAAGGTGCGCTCACTTGGTTGTTCGAACCCTTGAGTATGGAGACATAGTTGTGGGCAATCCTTCGCCGGCGGGAGCCTTTATCTATACTCCTATAAACCCGCATGTTAACCACAGTTGTATGACCTATAGAAGCCACCATTTATGCTTGTGTTTGGGACCATCATCATTTAGATTCAGTTGGACTTCTCGTCATGAGATGTGAACTTGTTAGGCCATTTAAACTGGGACGAGTTTGTGTCTTATGACAATTGGGCCAAAAGCTTCTAAAATACCGATGTGCCACTTTGTGTTTGGGCCCCCTATCATTTGAGGTTGTTTAGCCACGTTATCACAGAAGTATAAACTTGTTGGGCCTTTTGCAACTGGGATAAGTTTGCACCTCGCAATAATGTGATTGAATGCTTTAAAATGATAATGGGCCAACTTGTATGAAAACCTTGATGGGTTTAGAAAATCCAAACATGATCCAAATATGCTAGAAGCATGAGTTCAATATCCGCACTGCTTTCATCCAGAAAGGATACGCCTTGTTACGGTATATTTGTATACTTTTGGACGCTTTAAGTTCATCCCCATGACCACGGTTGTCGAAAGCCCAATTCGTTGTTTCTAGATAATGGCATGATCTCGTAATTCAGCTTAGTCCATGTTGTAAATGGGTAGTCTTTGTCTTTTACCGATGGAAATGGACATAAGCAGCCCAGGTTCACCCCGTAGCATAGGAGAGAGCGATTTTGTGTACCTTACATCGGTGCATAGAATAAGCCATATTAAGAACCAAAATAGGCTTACCACGAGTGTGGGAGAAATAAGGTTGGAAGGATATATTATGTTTGATCACCTCACGCGTTTTACATATTTCATGCATCGCACGCATACATGTACCATGCTAACTCGTAGTTTTAAAAGCCACCATAGATTTTTGTTGGGTTAGAGAGGAAGGAAGGCTCGTCAAAAGACCGTTAGCAAACATGAGTGAGTCGAATAAAGAGGGTTCTCGCATGGATCAGTTAGAGACTAATCTCACTAAGATTACCGAGCAGTTGCAAGCTTTGACCGCCGCTGTGGCCAATATGGCAGTGCCCCGTGCATGAGGGGCAGGAAGCTCTGAGAATCTCAGGCGTGAAGAGCCTCCAATTAGGATGAGTGATGACATCCCTATTTTTTATGATGACATGGCTGAGTACGCCACGGGAAGGGTAGCCGGGTCTCAGACCGAGTTGCAGAAACTCAGGGATCAGGAAAGTCAGTTATCTACAAGATGAGGGGTAATCATGAGGACCTACTAGACTACGAGGCGATGACTTTCGAGGAGCAGTTGCCTTCTCAGTTCAAGATGCCCGACATAGCTAAGTTCAATGGGAACCGGGATCCGAGGGTCCATCTCCGATGGTATGTTTCTATGATGAGTTCAGTGGGTCTGTCGAAGCGTCAGGTTCAGAATATGTTTGGGATGTCACTAGAGGGTGCGCTTGTGGTGTGGTATCATGGCCTTGAGAGGAAGGTTAAGGATGATTGGAGGGCATTGGCGGAAGCCTTTCTGAAACAGTATGTCACGGATTTGGAGATCGACTTGTCGTTTTGTGACTTGGAGAATACCAAAATAAGCCGGATGAGAGCTTCAAGGATTATGTAGATCGCTGGAGGAGCCAGCTTTTGAAAATGCAAACTCGGCCCTTGGAGAAGGACCAGATCAAGATGATTATCAATGGTACTAAGCCCTCTATTTACGGCAAGCTGAGGAGGATGACCTCTATGATTGGCGATTTTCAACAGTTGAGGGAAACTTCATGGATATTGAGGAGGAAGAAGCTGAGAATATGATGTTCTATGGCCAGAATAGAAGGACTATTTGGGGCCTTCTGAGACCAAGCACGCTACTGCTGAGGTCGATGACGTCAAAAATAGGCGATTCTCCAACCTTGGTAAGCCTCTGTCAAAGGTGCTTGAGAAGTTGAAAGGATAAGGACTCCTGAAACCTTTAAAACCAAGACCAATTCCCAACCATGTGCCACACTACTTCGACTTAAACCAATACTGCCACTTCCACCAGAAAAAAGGCCACGAAACAGACAACTGCACCCGCCTTAGGCATGAGATCCAAAACCTCATTGACGCTCATAAAATACCCGACCCAGAAAAAGAACAACCCAACACACACAGAAATCCTCTACCTAACTACCACTCTGTTCCACCACCCACCTACATGATCAACTCCGGCCTACCCGAAAGCTTTGTCCTCCAAACTCTCAACCACCTAGCTTCTTGTTCGGTTTTCTAGGTCAAACCAAGATCAATTAAGCAATGAAATGTGCGAATACATCAAAGTAAAGTAGCGGAAAATACTCACTTTGATCGGCTAAGTGGATGCGTTGAACACAAAAATTCTGCTCCTTGTGTGATTTGGCCAAGCCCCTTATATTTGATCTTCAAGCTCCAAGCTTTGTGTGTTGATTCCAAGCCCAATGGTTGGTTTCCCTATCACCTTTGAATGATCTATTTAGTGTGCTAGCACTTGGAAACAATTGCAACAAATTGTTTCCTTATTCTTGTATATGTCGCGGCCAAGCCAAGAATTTTGAAAGGAAAAATGGCACAATGCCGAGAGTGAGGGAGAGAAGAGAGATGAGTGTGTTGATTTCAAAAATCAAGTAATGATATACCAAATATTTGGTATTAGTCATTCAATTTTAGAAAATGTGTTTTACAAGTTATCTACACATCATCACCCACTTCACCTAAATCCATCACCAAAAAGTGATGATAAATACAAGTGATGTGACATGTGATGTGACTTGTGGGCCCCACTTGATTCAAAATCCGAGTGGGCTCGCAACACATTTCGGGCTCGGGTTCGCTAATTCCGAATTAACAAATTTTTTGTTGCGACGTAATTAAATCAAATTTAATTAAATAATTATGCCTAGCAAAATTACTATTCACGTCGCTAGCGAATTAATTCTAAATTAATTCGTTTACCCGAATTAAAATCTAATTTTAATTCCACGTCGAAATCTAATTTCGTTTAATATATCGAATATATTATTTTATCGATTAATTCCAAATTAATCGTTCTCTCTCTTCTAATAGTATTTTATCCCAGATAAAATTTCTCCGTAATTAATCCTAGATTAATTTTCTCTCTCTTATAATTAATCCTAGATTAATTATGTTCGAGTCATACATCATCGGTGAATCTTCGGGAAGCGACCCATGAGATCCCTGAATATGTTGGCAGTAAATCCGGTCGTCGGACCATCCGAACACGTACGTACCTAGTACTACGTTTTTACCGATTTACGAGACATGGTTGGCTTCTAGCAAAGCACCGTGCCTACCCAATTCTCCAGAAATATTCTTAAAGGAATATGTAATATGTATCAGGCGTAGTATACATAGTATTGTGTATAGCGATCCAGTATCGGATGTCACATGCAAGGCCTGGGGCTGGAATTGTGTCTGCCCCGTACGAAGCATATATCGGATCTCTGGTAACTAGTCTCTATAATCGGGATAATATGATCGGATAAACATGACCTAGTCATATTATCCCGATAGCTGCAGCATACAAGAGTACTAGTTCCGTATCCTGCGTGATCATCATCTTCATATGACTGAAGTGATACTTCCATCTTGACATCACACCCAATACACTACGATTCTCAATATACCCAGAAGAGGCGTACACATAACCTGTTAAAGCCCTGGACGACCAAAACCAAAGTATATTGATTGTCGCAAGTATTAGCGATGCAAGTCTCAGGTTAAGACCAAATACAACTACCCTGATTCGGACTTCCATAGACACATAGTCATACTACCAATGGAATTTTGAGGGGTCTATCCAGAGCGAAGCTGTTTCCGTACCATCGGTAAACACAACCTCCTATCACACTTGCATAAGTATCCAATACTTAAATATATGAGAACTATGCTGTTATGCTCTCATAACACGCACAAGTGCAATACTAGTCTATTTCACATTATCGATTTCTAGTCTCCATAATACTATGACTAGGGATATTTTAATGATTAAACCTTAGTGGATTAATACTGTCTCATATCTTATTAATCCGGAACTAATCATATGGACTTTTATCATTTATATATCCCGATAATCCAATTACAAATGATAAAAGAGCAATTTCATTTGTCACATAGTTAATTTGTACAACAACACCATGTTCTGTACAAATAGTGATGATATGGGTCATAATTGTCCAACACTTCTTGCATAGGGATAAGGGATGGCAGCAGTGAAGAACCATAGGCCGAGTTAGAAGGCAATGCTACAAATGATGAAGATGTTTTCCCTGGTTTATTTGATTGCAATCCTGCATTTTTTTAAATAATAAAGACATTGATTTTTCCTACTTATTCGAGTCATTTCCTCAATAGTTAAACATGAGTCCGGTGATGAAATTGTTTGCTTTAAGGTGAAACCTTAGAAACGATAAGTGCGAGAGGTACTCTCATCCGATATTTTGAGTAGTTGATCTTAACCAGAGTCGCGAGCACTTAATTATAGGATCTCAGCAGTGAAAGCCTGAGTAGTCGGCAAGGTGCTAGTTGAAGAGATTATGGATCGATGAATGACCGTTCGCTTAGATGTCCATCCTGATTTGCTTGTGTTATGATGTATGGTATGGTTGAAAATAAAAGAAAAGTCTCTAAAGCAAAAATAAAAATAAACCACCTATAACCGATAAGCGTGAAGCTACCCATGGACGAGTATTAGGACCAGCATGAGGAGAAATGCTACCTTAAAGGGTAGGTGTGTTGAAAAAAAAATAAAAAAAATAAAAGATAAAGAAAAAAAGAGAAAAGAAAGAGAGACAAAAGAAAAAGAAAATCATACCATATTGAGCATGGAAAAGCAAGTGCAGAGCATAATTGAGACATCTAGGTTGGTTTGACCCATGGATCCCAATTTTTAAACAAAATCATTGAGTCGGCTTACCTAGAAATCAAGCTGTGAATGAACCCTTACACACACACACTTTGAGTCTGGCTTATATCATTTATTCAAAAACTCGGATTTGAGTTGCATTGAGTACTTTGAAGGTTCTCCGGTTTCGACACTGGGCATCCTTTGAGGACGATAATATGTATAACTATTGGGACTATTTCGTAGCATGTAATATAGTATGATGATATGGAATGTCACATCACGTGGTCCACCTTGACCTAGTGCAAACAGCGGAGAGCAAAAACCAAACCAGGTCTGGGGGCGACCAATCTACCACCCCGCGAATAAGGGACACAATGAGATCTTGAGTCATAAGACCAAAGAGAACTGAGCAATCACCAGAAAAGAACTTGCAGAAGGAAACTATAAGCAGGCCCAGGGGCGATCAAAGATTTTTGTAGGCGAAAGACACCAAAGAGCACAATGAAGGCCTAACCCATCGAAATAGGAAATATATCCATGCATACACGTCACATTTACGCAATCTTTGTCCTATTTTTTTCACATGTTTTGAATAAAAGCGGCAAAAACAACTCAAATCGGGAACAAGACCCACAACTCAAATCGAGAACAAAACCCACAACTCAAATCATGAACAAGACCCACAACTCAAATCGGGAACAAGACCCGCAACTCAAATGGGAACATGACCCACAACTAAAATCAGTAACAAGACCCACAATTCAATTCGGGAACAAGACCCGCAACTCAGTTCGGGAACAAGACCCTTAACTCAAAATGGGAACGAGACCCATAATTCAATTCGGGAACAAGACCAACAATTCAATTCGGGAACAAGACCCATAATTCAGTTCGGGAATAAGACCTACAACAACAATTCGGGAACAAGACCCTCAACTCAATTCGGGAACAAGACCCACAATTCAATTCGGGAACAAAGCCCACAATTCAATTCGGGAATAAGACCCACAACTCAATTCGGGAACAAGACCCTCAGCTCAATTCGGGAACAAGACCCTCAGCTCAATCCGGGAAAAAGACCCTCAGCTCAAATCGGGAACAAGACCCACAATTCAACTCGGGAACAAGACCCACAACTCAGTTCGGGAACAAAACCCACTCGGTGGTTCGGGAACAAGACCTAGGGGTCACAGCACCTCGCCATCAATCTCAACTCTAGTAACGGTTCGGGAATGAACCAGGGGTCAAACACCTCATCATCAAATCAACCCAGTTTGAAGCGTCTCAAAACAACAGGTAAGTTCGGCAAAAGCTGGCGAGCCAAGTAAGTAAAAATACATGCATGACTTTGATAGGATTGTCACTGTCACACACTGCACAAGTCCCATCAAAGTGGGGGCGACTGTAGACACTTGTATTTTTGCATGAAAGCCCAATGATGAGCCTCGTATGGAGGCACTACCTGATAAGTTGCCGAAGTCGGGGGAAACAGACGTCGGAAGGAAAAAATTTAAAAAAAATACATCAATAAATTTAACTTGCTAATTGTTCTCTGGTTCGCCCGATTAATATCTGTTTTAAAATATTAAGCCTCAGCCCAAAACCCCCGCACCCATCCAAAGCCCATTTCACCCAAGCCCAATCCAAAAATAATTAAACACATGTCAAAATTAAATTAAATTAAATCCAATTAAATTAAATCAAATCCAATTAAATCAAAACAAATCTCATTCCTAAATTAAATAAATCCCCTTCCTAAATTAAATAAATCACCTCCCAAATTAAAGAAATTCCCCCACCGAAAATATAAATATTCTTTCCTTCAATAATTAAATTAAATACACACACAATTACTTGATTTGTTTCCTTTTCAAAATCCATGCACAACCCTAACCCTAGGATACCATTATAAAAAGAAACCAAAATCCAAACCCTTTTCTCTTGGCCCTAACTCTCACGACAACAACAAAAATAATAAACCCTAAAAAACCTCTTGCTCCTCACTCCCCTTCGTCACCCTCTCACTCACGCCACTCACTATCGGTAAAACAAACAATTCACTCAGCCCACTTCACAACAGCCACGTGAAAACACAAAGCCACTTACAAACCAAACACACATAGACACAACAAAGTCGTGAACCCTAGCAGAATTTCCCTCACACACTCCACAAACACGCACAAAATATACACAACACCCATATAGCCTTCTTCATTCTAAAAAAAAAAAACACAATAGCAAACCCTAAACAAGACAACACCCCTAAAGCTCTCGGCCTCTCTCACCAAACCACGATAACACTCGGCTCTCTCTTATATTCAACACACAGCCACACAATAAACTTCACAGCCCCTCACGCCACTAACAACAACCGACGAAGCCATAAAACCAAGCCCTCACTCTCGTATATATCTCATTCACTAGCAGCCCACGCCTCCAATAAGACACAGACACGCCTCTCATCTCTCACAGCGACCCGCCTTCACCTCTGCTTGACACACACACACACTGATCATTAACACTAAAATAAACAAACCTTCAACGCAGCCCTCATGCATAGCCCATCACGACAAAACCGACCCCACTAACGCATAACAACAAAAGGCCAAACCTAAACGCCGAACACCACACCAAACCAAAACAAAAAAACATGCCAGTACCGAACAATAACCAAGCTAAAACTAGTCCAAAACAGCCCCCCTGCAGTCCCCAAAACCGTGACCCAATACACCCCAAAACAGTCCCAAAAATCGACTCCAGAGCAGCAGCAAAATAGTGAAGAAAAACTAAGAAAAACAGCGAAACAGCGAGGGAAACTTTGAACTAGAAAACCAGAAAAGTTACGGAACACTAACCCTTCCGGCGACGACTGTAGACACTGTATTTTTGTATATAAGTCCTGATGATGAGTCTCGTATGGAGACACTACTTCTTTAATTGTGGAAGCCGCAGGAAACGGACTTCGGAAGGAAATGGTCAAGAATTGACACATCTATGGATTTAATTCGCTGGATTAACTTCGGGTTCGCTTGTTGGACCTCCGTTTTAAAACATACCACCAAGCCCACACATCACTAAATCACACACCAAGCCCACTAAATGGACCAAGCCCACACGCCCAAAGACTTAAGCCACACGCCCCATACACCTTCCTAAATAAACAAAACACACATTAAACATATGTTGAAATCAAACCATACACCAAGCCCATTTTCCCAAGCCCAATCCAAATAATTAAAATCTTACTAAAACACAATTAAATTAAATTAAATTAAATTAAATCCAATTAAATTAAATTAAATCTCATTCCAAATTAAATAAATCCCCTCCTAAATTAAAGAAATCTCATCAAATACTTTCCTAATCCACTTAAAATACATTCCCTAATTAAAAGATACAAATCAAATCATATCTCCATCAAAAGAGAAAAAATCAAATCTGTTGTTTATTCTAAGGTCCCGACCCAAGATCAAATCAAGACATGAAATTATGTGTGAACACATCAACGGAGGTAGCGGAATACTCACATTGATCGGTTAGAGTCGATATGGAGACGATTCAAGCCCAAAAACGCACTGCCATGTAAGCCTACTGCATGCAGTCCACTGCCTACAAAAACAGAAAATTAAGTGAAGAAACGGAGCTCCTAGCTTCGTCGGATGGATCCCGTCTCATGGTCGAACCTCCCTACCACCTTCGCAAGACTTGTAAGTGTGCTAGCACTTGATTTCTCACCATGAGAAACCACTCTTGCTTCCCTTTAGCTCACGGTTTTTGGCTTCCAAAAACAGTCCACACTTTGTAGATTTCGTGAGGAGAAGAGAGAAATTTGAGGAGAGAAAAATGGTATTAAGTT
Source organism: Zanthoxylum bungeanum (assembly GCA_019454045.1). Lineage (NCBI taxonomy): Eukaryota > Viridiplantae > Streptophyta > Magnoliopsida > Sapindales > Rutaceae > Zanthoxylum > Zanthoxylum bungeanum. The sequence continues at coordinate 64 of SKCR01002242.1, read as the reverse complement.
GTCAAAAGATTTACCAAAAATCAATTTATATTTATGCCATAATTTATTAAATTAATAATAAAAT
>SKCR01002241.1:0-27887 GCA_019454045.1 Zanthoxylum bungeanum | reverse complement strand
GTAATTATTATTCAACGCCAAATATCCGGATTTTTGCGACGAAACTGATTTTCGACGCCAAATATTCAACTTTTTTCGTAATCTTATTCGACGCCAAAAACTAGAAATTTAGCGTCGACGAAGTAGCGTCGCTAAAGGCTTATGAAGATACCACCGACAATCCTTTAATCTTTAGCGTCTAAATTTTAAGTCGACGCTAAAAATCAGACATTTAGCGTCGAAATAGGATATTCGACGCTAAAAATCGGACAATTAGCGTCGAATTTAGTGTTTCGACGCTAAAGATGGATTAAAATGCAAAATGCCACCAACCCTTCTCCCCCTCTGTTTTTTCTCTCATTCTCTTCATTTTCATCCTCTACAACCTCACAACTCTCCTAAAAAATTTTAATAAAATTGTAATCAATTTCCCATAAGGTAAATCTTCTTTCATATTTCTTATTATTTTCAATTTTTATGATTATGTTGTTTATATACTTTTTGTTAGTGATTTATGATTCATATATGTAGATTAAGTTAATTAATTAACAAAATAGATTTTTCTGTAAACTATTTAATTTATCAACTAAATATATAGATATATATATATATATATATATATATATATATATATATAAGTATATGCTTAAATAAATAATTAATGAATTATAATGTTGATCAGTGTCATATGATATTTAATAATATATTATTATATTTAGGTATTTCGCTGAAATGGATGGAAATTGGATGAGCTCGCTGGATAGATTGAGTGTTGAATATCGTAATGGAGTGTATGAGTTTATGGAAGTCGCAAAGTAACACATTGATGCAGAAGGTTGTGTTCAGTGTCCATGTACAAATTGTTTGAATAGGAAAAGGAAACGGTTAGATGAAGTTCATAATCATTTATACATGCCATGAATATCACCAACTTATCGTACGTGGATTTATCACGGTGAGCAGTATCATTCTCAGTCACGGTTTATTGATTCCGACGAAGGGAGCAGTAGTTACAATCAACCTGCAAACGATGAGATAACCGATGCTTTCCATGACTTACAAGGTCCACAACTTGGTCATAGTGTCAGTGGTGACATGCCAGTGTTAAGTGGAAATGATCAAAATTTATTTAGTGAACTACTTGATGAGGCAAAAAAAATTCCATTTAAGGTGCTGGAATGTCGATCTTGAATCTCGTTGTGAATTATTACACATTAAAGTGATCAACAGAATGACCACAAAAGTATTGATATGATGTTAGAGTTACTGGGCCAAATGTTACCGGTTGGAAGCGAATTGCCTAAGTCGTACTACGAGGCAAAGAAAATGTTGCGTGATCTTGGAATGGGGTATGAATCCATTCATGCTTGTAAGTTTGATTGTGTATTATTTCGTGCCGAGTATGAATCACTTGAATATCGTTCGATATGTGGTGAAAGTCGGTAAAAAGTTCGTGGTATGGGGAAGAAAGTGCCTCAAAAGATATTGCGATATTTCCTTTTAACGCCCAGGCTGTAGAGATTGTTCATGTCACGACACACATCGACTGACATGATGTGGCATCATGAAAAGAGGATTGGTGCGAAGGGCATACTTAGACATCCTGTGGATGGAACCGAGTGGAAGGAATTTGATGACATGTACCCCTGTTTCGCTGAGGACCCCCGTAATGTCAGGTTAGGTCTTGTCTCTGATGGTTTTAACCCATTTGGGATTATGTACAACTTTTATATCATGTGGCCCGTTATTGTTATTCCATATAACTTACCTCCATGGAAATGTATGAAGGATCTGTTCATGTTTATGTCATTGCTTATCCGTGGTCCACGTTCCCCTAGTAAAGATATGAATATTTACTTGAGACAATTGATCGAGGAGTTACAAACATTATGGAATGTGGGTGTGCATACCTATGATGCAGCTTCCGAGCAGTATTTTCATATGCATGCCGCATTATTATGGACCATTAATGATTTTCCAACTTATGGTTCATTATCTGGATGGAGCACTAAGGGATACATGGCATGTCCAGTTTGTGCGGGTCAAACACCTTCGCAACGATTACGGAATAAAATATGATACACAGGGCAGGGGAGATTTCTTGAGTTGAGTCATCCTTGGCGGAGGAGTAAATTATTTAACGGTCAACATGAACCTCAGAGTATGTCCAGTCCATTGTCTGGATTCGACATACTTTGCCAACATCAACATCTCATAGACAGCACACCAGGTAAACATCCTAATAATAGAGATAAAAATCGAAAACGCTTACCTGAAGAGTTGAATTGGACAGGAAATAATATTTTCTTTAAGTTAGAATATTGGGGGACTCTCAGTTTGCGAGATAATTTGGATGTAATGCATATAGAAAAAAATATTTGTGAGAGTTTAGTGGGCACACTATTCAATATTCCGGGTAAGACAAAAGACACTATAAATGCTAGATTGGACCTACAAGATCTTAGAATTCGCAATGAATTGCATTTGTAAGTCACTTCTCGAGGTCTTATTAAGCCACCTGCTAGTTATGTGCTCACTCAATCGAGAGAAAATCATTCTGTGATTGGGTGAAAATGGTTAAATTCTCTGATGATTATGCATCGAATATTGGGCGTTGGGTCAGAGATGATATAATAATGGGATTAAAGAGTCATGATTGTCATGTGCTTCTCGAGATTTTCCTTCCTGTTGGCATTCAACATTATCTCCCCCCGAATGTATGCGACGTCGTACTTTATCTATGTGGCTTATTTAAACAATTATGTCAGAGGACATTAACCACATCTGTTATTGACGAACTTGAGCGAGGAATCGTGATAATCCTACGCAAGCTGGAGCGAATTTTGCCACCCGCTTTTTTTGATGTCATGGTACATCTGACTGTGCATTTACTGGCTGAAGCTAGAAATGGAGGTCATGTCCATTACAGATGGATGTATCCCATTGAGAGGTACTACATATACAGTTTAAAAATTACATTCTTAAATTTTTACTGTGCATTGAATTTATTATTAATGCAAACTTGTTGTCATATCTGCAGGGCTTTGGGAGATTACAAACAATATGTGAAAAATAAGGCACGCCCCTGAAGGGTCAATAGCTGAAGCTGTTGTAATAAGTGAAGCAATAACATTTTGTTCGATATACATGCAGAATATTGAAACTCATTTTAATCGTCGGCCACGAAACTATGATGGAGATGCAAGTAATAACCAAGATATCACAGTGTTCCGTCAAAATTGCAGACCATTTGGAGAAGTAGGTGTCAAATTACTAACTTTTGAGGAAGTTCAACGTGCGTATTGGTTTATATTGAGTAATTATGATGAAGTGTAACCGTATTTAACGTAAGTTTTTTTGGTGCATAACTATAGTATTTTTCCCATACATTAACCTAACTCATTTTTTGTAGGGAACATATAACAATGCTACAATGTGGTGGTGACCATAACGTTGATGGAACACACAAAAAAGAATTTCCTAAATGGTTTTAGACAACTGTAAGGCCTAACATTTTATATTATTTTTATCCTAACATTAAATATTTTAGTTTGTTATATTAACACATATATTTCTCTCATTGTTAGATAAACAACCAAGTGCAAAATGGTCAATTGGACTTGTCATCCTCGTTGGTTTCTTTGGCTTACGAACCTCAAAAGCAGGCTTATGAATACAGTGGATGCATTGTCAACGGAGTAAGATTTCATACCGAACAGCGAGATGTTACTCATGTGACTCAGAATTATGGAATTGTAGTCCAATGAGAACACGGCTCAGATATTATTGACTTCTACGGAGTGTTGCAATCAGTCATTGAGTTGATATACAGACCCAGACGACATATTGTGCTATTCGAATGCAAGTGGTTTGACACAAATGCCAGAAATATGAGAATTCAAGTTAGTAATCATCTAACGTCAATTAATGTTCAACGTTTTTGGTACAAGAATGATCCATACATTTTTTGTACCCAAGCACGTTCAGTGATATATATATCTGATCCAAAGTTAGGAACTGGATGGATGGTGGTAGAAAAGTTACAACATAGGGGCATTTGGGACACGCAGGAGAAAGATAGTGTTGACATATCAGATGAAACACAAGAAGTCTCCGGCAACTTCGAAGTTCCTGAACAGATATTTTATGTACCAACTGTCACCGTTCCTGAAAATATCACATTAACTCGAGATAGTACAGACGTTGAGATAATTCCTCATTCTGAATTGAGCGTTGAAGTAGCAAGTGAAGAAGAATTTGACACTGAAGATGACTTCGATTCCAGTCACGAATCCTCAAAGACCGAATATAATAGTGATTAATGAAGTTAGTGTATTTTGTGATTGATGAATAATTTTCTGGATTATAATGTATGGTTGTTGTTTTTAATTATTATTTAAATATGGTTGAAAGATTGTCGTAATTATTAATAGTATAATTATCATATAATTGTTATTATTATTTTTAATGGTAGACATTTAGCGTCGAAATATAATAGTCGACGCTAATGTTACACATTTAACGTCGAAATAAGAATCGACGCTAAATGACAGACATTTAGCGTCGACTATTATATTTGACGGTAAATGTTATACATTTAGCGTTGAAAACTCTTATCGACACTAAATGTATAAAATTTATCGTCGATTTGTTTAATTTCGACGCTAAATAAAAAAATTAAATTTCCCGAAAAAATAACCCTAATTTTTTAATAAGCCGCCAACTTTTTAACGTCGAATAATTTCGATACTAAATGTCCATTAAATCCCTAAAACCAGTGTCTTCTTCTTTCTCGGCTCAGACGACCAAAACCATATATTTCTCTCTGTCTTCTTCTTCTTTCTCGGCTCCAACCACTCTTCTTCAGCAAATTCATAGAATTTACAGGTAAGTCTCATATAAATGAAGTTTAAGTTTAAGTTTAAGTTTAAGTTAAATATTGTGATATGAACATTAGAGCAAATTTTTTAATCGCAAATTTTTTTTTGGGATTTTTCTGAGAGTATGCTTCTGTTGCGGCTTTCATGAGCTTGTTTCTGTTGTATCTAAAGAGTGAATTTAACAATAAATCTACCCTCATGGTTAATTACATTAGTTTTTCTCTCTGTCTATTGAGTTATATACTGTTTGGAAACTAAATGATTCTATTACTTTGGTAGCATAACACCGTTTGGGTTACTTGAGGCGAGTTAAAGCAAAATTGAGTATATAGTTTCAGATTGATTCCTGAAATGGATTTAGAGAAAATGAAAATATGGACCAAGGTGGCAAAATGAAAATGTGCGTTTGATTTAGAGAAAATGAAAATGTGCGATTGATTCCTTAAATATAGGAGAATAGGATTTGAGGGAGAAGAGTAGATGTGCGTTTGATTTAGAGAAAATGAAAATGTGGACCAAGGTGGCAAAATGCCGCTGTTCTGGACCAGAACAGCAGCATTTTGTTGTTGTTCTGGTTTGGTTTGTTTTATTTTAATTACTTTGGTTTGTTTTTGTAATGTGTTTAGTTTAGTTGGGTTTGGTTTAGGGTAATGTGTTTGGTTTGGTTTAGTTTAGTTTGGTTTGGTTTTGTAATATAATGTTCATACATATACTATAAAATGCATGTGTTTGGTTTGGTTCTATTACATTCAAAATGCATGTGTTTGGTTTGGTTCTACTCTACATATATTATTTAGGATTACAAAATATATCCATAGTGATGTTGCTATTGTGCATGATTCCATTTGGACTTACAAGTTTCCATGAGGCCACCAATAGGAATATTCACTTCCATTCATCCTATTACTTGCGTTTGATATGTCATGGCTCATATCAAATATATTCATGATTCATGCATATAATAGGTTAGATCGAAGCCACCACAAGTGAGTTATTGTGATGGAAACCTGAAACTTTGTGTGTTTTTGCAGATGGCACCGGGCAATCGCAGACGGGTTAATGCGACTCCATCTACATCAGCAATGACAACTTGCCCTGGTGGATTCTCTGCTAGCACAGGTGAGTCCAGTACAGCGAAGGGTCGAGGACGCACTCGTGGCCTGGGGTTGGATAAGTACGTTAAGGCTCACGGCCGTATCCGGATTGAGATATCAGATGATGGAAACAGTCAAGTCAGACAACATAATTCAGCGTTTAATACAGCCATAGGAGCTACAGCTCGATATGAAGCTCCCCAAAACTACGTTTTTTGGAGAAAGATACCGTGGGAGACGAAAATCAACCAGCTATTCTCTTCGCTACTTGTAAGTTTTCGATATTGTTTGTTAGTTAACATTTTTATTTTATACTTATTTTTACTCGGTTACTATTCATGTAGGAGTGGTTCGACTTCGATCTGACCAAAGTGAATGTCCAACAATATATTGACTACCACATGGGAAAAAGTTATAAAGATTATAGGACAAAAGTCCTGAAACCAATATTCGACGAACATGGACCTTCAGATACTCCACAACACAAGCTTGATTTTATAGAGGAGCAAGACTGGACATTCTTATGTGAGCTTTGGTCTAGCAAAAAACACGAGGTAAATTTTGAAATAAACGGAAATTTATAATTGTCTTTGTTTTCGGTACTTACATTGTTGGTAAATGCAAGATAAATGTCACGCAAATGCGGAAAATCGAAGTCACTTGTGTTTTAACCACCGTGGAGGTTCGAAGCCATTTATCCAACATCGTGCCGAACATTCTGAGGTAAATATATCCTAACTTAAAATTTAACAGTTCATTGGTTTTACTAATGTGGAATAATATTGAATTTATTTTCTGTTTATAACAGAGTAGCACAGGTGAGGTGCAATCATTTCCAGATTTTTCCCGTGTGACGCATTACAATGACAAAAATAAATGGATAAATGAAGAAGTCGAACGCTGCTATGTAAGTTTCAGATTTTAAAATAAAATAATTAATATTATATATGTTAATTTTTTTCTCAAATTCTAATATTAACTTATTTTTTGAAACAGAACGAAGTGATGGAACTCCAACATCAAACTCAGGAGACAGGGTCCGACCCGATACCAGATGAGCAGTTGTCGCAATTGGTTTTCAAGAATCAGACAGCTTACAACATTGGCCTTGGCACTCGTAAGAAGCCGACGTCATCTGCACTCAATACTGTTAATTCGGACAATGCCTCCTCTCTTCGAGACCAGTTAGTCACCACCCAAGACCGGCTAGCCACCACCCAAAACCACCTAACCACCACCGAAGACCAGCTAGTCACCACCCGAGACGAGCTGAAGAAGACTAAGGAGGAGCTACAATAGGTCAAGGTGGACCACGAGAAGAAGATGGAGCAGTTCGAACATCAAATGCGGGTTTTCCAACAGATGTTGGAGGCCTCAATCAGTCAGGGTGCATCGGGCTCGAGCGTCCCCCATCACAGTACCAATAAATTTTATATTTGATTTTGTATAAACATTTTGAACAAATAGTTTAAATATAATATGTATTTTTTCTTAAAAAAATTCAATATAATAATTATTATAATATTTCGTAATTCTGTTATAATTAGAAATTTCTTTCAATTAAATTAATTATTTTAGACCAAAAATAAGTAAATTAATAATTTTTTTTAAAAAAACACATTTTTTAACAATTTTCGTCGAAATAGTCAACGCTAAATATATTTTTTGGCGTCGAAAATTTCGACGCAAATAGTTAAAAAAATCACCGCTGTAAGTATACAAATATTAATTTTTTAATATACTTTAGCGTCGAAATGTTTCGACGCTAAAAGTCAAACTTTTAGCGTCGAATTATTTCGTCGCCAAATCGAACCTATAGCGCCAGAAAATTTAATTTAGCGTCGAAATAAATTGGACGCAAAATATACTTTTTAGCGTCGAAGTTATTTGTTTCGACGCTAAAAGTTATTCTCGTCGACATTTCGGCGTCCAATTTTTGCGTCTAATTATTTCGACGCTAATTCTCTTTTGCGTCGAAACTATGGATTTTGGCGTCGATTATTTTCGACACTAAAGGGTATCATTTGATGATTTGTTGCCATTCTAGAGTGTTATGACCACTCTTGTAATGCCTAGAATTGTTCTTGGGTGATTCATATGTGGTGACTTGATTTGGTGTTTTGATTAATTGAATTAATCTTGAAAAATTGTATTTAAAGCATGAAAAATCTTAATTTTCGATTCTGGATCAGATCTATGCAAACTGGAAATTTTGTGAAGAAAATATTGTGTTATGAATGTATTGGATGTGTTTTAGGAGTTGGAACAATTGCCGAAAAGTGTTTCGGAGTTGAAATAAGCGAAAATAGAGAAAAACGGCGTTATCGGATGACTTTTGAGCCAACCGGGTGACGACTGTCCAAACAGTGAGTTCATCACTATTCGGGCAGCTCATGAACTGCCCTAACAACTATTTGGGCTGACCTTGACAGTCTCCATAAGTGTTGGGTGGTCGGTTCGGTCAAAAACGTGTTTTGCGTCATTTTGCGGAAAAATATTTCGTAAAAATTTCGCGACGTTTCTTTTACATTTATGTCGTTATTTGATATCGAATAAATAGGTTTAGATGAAATATGAATAAATTATTCATATTAGATATTGAATAATTTATTCGGTAATTTGAAAAAATTTTAAATTACGATTTCGCCCGAACCGTGCTTCCGCTGCGCCCATCGTCCAAAACCCAACACTAACACGTTGGCAAGGGAATTTTATGTATAAAGCCTTTTTTTCTTTGAAATGTAATAGGGTTATTAGGCTTTTCCTCACAAGAACACACTATACAAGGGAATTTTATGTATAAAGCCTTTTTTTCCTTAAAGGTTTAAGGTTATTACTTGAAACATAAAAAGCATATAAGCAAAGAACAATGTAAGGAGTGCACATTTTGTTTCCAATTTTCAAAGCAAATGACTTTATTTGAACATGCAGTGTTTGGCACTAGAAGCATAACACGTGCTTGATAACACAAAAGAAAAAGACTGCAAAATTCAAATTTGGAAGGCATTTGATTGGTTGATTAAGCAGAACCGGCAACACAAAGCCATTGACCAACGAAGAGTGCATCACAGTTGAGATTAGGGTTGATGGCACCAAAGAACTCAGTGCTCAAGTTGAAGCCATTTGCAACTTGAGAGCAAGTATCTCCTTGTTGAACTCCATACACTGCATCACAAGATGGTGGAGAATCTACGAACCCACCTGCACATTTCATTTTAAACAAAATTACAATAAGCACATTGCCAATAAATATATATATATATATATATATATGTGTGTGTTTTATAAATTTATAAAATCATAACATCAAATGCTGTAACGATTTTGCAGGTCTTATTACTTGCAAATGTGCGGCTTTCAGCCACAGAGACAACGAGGAGAAGTGCAAGGACCAAAGCCAAATTGCGAAACATGTTGTTGCTTGCCATTTCTTTCTGTATTCTCTTTATCTTGCTCAATAAAATTAAACTCTCTGTGTTTTGAAATTCTTAAACCCTCATCTATTTATAGTAAAAACTCCATGGAAGAGACAGAAGAAGCCGCTTATGTTCCAATTATGCACAGTTAAAAAGCCGGCTTTCAAATATTTTAAACTATTTGACATTGCTTTTACATCAACAAGGGATTTGTATTTACATTCATGAATTGCTGGCTTCGGTTACAATGAAAATAAAAGAGGGAAAAAATAAAAAGGAAAATCAGTTTTAGATTTCGCTTTCTGCCTCGTAGATTAGTAAAGGTCAGTTAATAGTGTTATTTAACTTACGCTTTTGAATCTGTAATCAAATATTTTCAAATGTTTTTAACTTTGAAAATGTACTTGTAATATGATTTTAAATACTCTCAAACGGACTCTAATCTTAAATATTTAGTAGCTACATCATTCTACGGAGAGAATCTTCAAGCTAATTTATCTGGCCATCTTTATCATCATTTCTAACATAAAGCCTATTATTTGATGAATCAGTTGAAGAATCGATATTCTTGCTTGCGTTGAGAGATTTTAGACTTGATTTCAATGATTTTGAGTTGTAATCAGCGTGGCCTTCCACTGCTAGCTACTACACTAGCTAGTTGTTAGCCCCTTAGTCTAGTTGCTCGAGCAAAATGGGGAACGAGTGGCGTTGGCGGCAGCCAAGCACTCCAAAATGGGTGGGCTCAGTGTATGGGCAGTTAGTGTTGTCTTAAGGAAAGTTATGCTGACACATGTGGGCAATTGGTGCTGTCCGTGGGCAGTTGGTGCTATCCGTGGGAAGTTGATGTTGCTTTAGGCAAGGCAGTTGGTGTGCACATGTAAGGGAGTTGGCTTCACGTGCAATACACGTGGGGACAGTTGCGGGGAAACTGATAGTAACTGCCGTGGGTTGCAAGTTGGGAAATATGTGGGGAAATTTGTGGGCTTGTGTGTGTGTATAGTTCTTTAGGTGTCATGCATTCCTATAGCAGTTGGGATGTAACTGTTGTGTATATATTTGTTGGCTAGTGCCCATTGGGCCAGTACAACTTAGGTCAGTTGGGGTGTAAATGTCGCTAGTATGTATTGTGTTTGTAAAGAACATGCAAAGGACACGAGAGAGAAACAATGACATCGCATGTTGGTGCACATGAGTGAAATGTTCATTGTAAGTCTTTGCATGGTCTTGCACGGTTCCTTGTAATTACTCCGGTGAGTAAAGAAAAGGTTGGGCGTGTTTTCACGTAAACATTTGTGTCTAGTATTTATTTGATGCGTGGGTTGCTTGTGTGTTTGTTGTGAAGGTGTGTGAATATTATTAAGTTGCTGCTCGTGACTTGCGTGGGTGCGCAAAGGGAAGGCTGACTAAGTTGGGCGAACTTAGTGCCGTACTTGGCTAAGAAAATTTGGGGTTGAAATTTAGCCACGTGACATTAGCCACCATGCAACGCATTGCTTTTGCTTCTTTTGTATGAAACTCTATTGATTTATTTATGCTTTCAATTTATCTTGGAGTCTTTCAATTCACAACATTTATTTCATTATTTTCACAGCATAATTTTAAAATTTATCTATTAAAATTGAAGGTGTGATAACGCGACCTCCCTTCTTACGAGAGCATTTGTCCACTTTGGGATCTCGATGAAGGCGTGTCTGGGGGCTTTACCTATGGACTACTCTCTCGATGGAGGTATATCTGAGGGCTTTGCCTAGGGACTATGCTCTCCCGATCCCTTATGATTTTGACGTGGCGCTTGTAGGGGTTTTTAGGGGGTGAATCCGGTAACGCAGCGGAAGCGGTGAAAATCCGATTTTCAGATTTCAAAACTTTTTCCGGATTAATGAATAAACATATTTATTTAATATTCCAATAATCAAATTATGAAATAAAATTCAAATGAATCATATTCAAGTGAATTTACCAAATTCCTTGCTTGGTATTTTTGTCCATTTTAGTCCGTAATTGATCTAATCAATTTTGAATGATTCTAAATCATTTCTAAGATGAACTTATGATGCTCAAAACATCAAAACACCAAAAGCACCAAAATCCCCAAATTTCTTTGTCAAAGCCGAGAGCCCATCCAAGGAGCACAATTGTGCACTTTGTCATTTCATGTCTCAAAACACATCTAAATGTAATCCAATGAACATGAAAATTATATGCATCATATACACACACATACACAACATATATGAAAATCCCCAAATTTGGAATAGGTCATGAACCCTAATTTACAATTCCACAAATTGGACAAATTAGACCAAATACACTAAATCAATTACTTCAATCATCATTCTTCCATCCAATCCAAGTCTCAACACAATGAAACAACTCAAGATCAAATCTAGGTCATTTAAGAGTGTGTCAACAACTCTAGATTAGCAACATGGTTTCCAAAACCTTAAAAGAATGTTTATAACTACAATAGTCACAACACTTCCTTCATTACACATGCTTCACACTTCACCAAAACATCCATCAACAAAAGCCACAAGGAACAAAGAAAGAAACATCCTAATAATATCAATATTAAAGCCTAGAACCTAAGGAACAAATTCCTTACTAATAGCAAGTTTGAAAAACTTACTAAATTTCCAAGCTTTTGAACTTTTCTTTCTTTTTCTCAAGGTTCCTTTAGCTTCTTCAATGGATATTTATATTTTGTGAAATGTATTAGGTTAACCAAATGAAAAGCAAATGAAAACAATATATACTTGTGCATATAAGCCTTGGCCGAAATTTGTAACAAGTATATACCAAATTTTTCATTTCAAATTCATTTCAAATGCTTTGTTATCTTAATATAAATATCTAAAACTACTTTATAGATATTTATTAAGTCAAAATTGCAACTAACATCATTTACTTTAAATATCCTAATGTAAGATATTTATATTTTAATTAATTAATCATATCACAATTAAATAATTAATTAATTAATCAAATACAAATATATTAAATATATGTATAGTATTTACATTAAATATTAAAAACATATATTCATTTAGGATATAAGTCAAATAACTCATTTTGACTATTAATTAATGTGTATTTAAATTAATCAAGTATTAAATGTAAATACACAATAATTAAGTAAATGACTATCTAGTCTCTTTAGCACGTATCTTGCGTTTAACCATTAAACGACTTTATAAATAATCAATATTATTATTAATGTTGCTCTAGTGCTCTACGAGTATGTTTCATTATTGAGACTCTCTAGGTTCAGGTATATCCGTCACGAAATCAAATTTCATGTCCATAATATCCACCCGTAGATTATGACGATCACGGATAATCTCGCTGAACCACACAGGTCGAGGTCATGGAAAATGTATAATTCCTCCGTCACAGGTATCCGGATAAATCCCAGAGATATAGATGTAAATGTCAAATCTCTATCGAGATTATCCAGTCGACTATTCTATTAGCAATCTCTAAAAGAATGTTTAGAACTAGCTTCTAAACTTTACCACGGGCCCATGGTTTTATCTGATTGCTAATCATATGGACTACCTATGCTCTGATACACAGAACTGACGGATCCTATCTTGATACACATAGGACACCCTGAGGATCTATCTACACCCAACGAACAGGTGGAGGTCTGATCTAAATAGATCGGTGACGTGACTGCCGTCAAAGTGTAGAAGATGTCTCATGTGCCCACAATGGCATCTCAAGTCTAAGAATCACAAGTGCTACTCAACCCAAGAAGATTCTTATTGACGCTGGTGTACCATCCATTAAGAATCTTCGGTGAGTCGTTCAGTGTTATCCGCTATAAACACCTACATGTCTATACTAGTCTCCAAGACTTATGGTTCATTGAGAAACCATTGGAATCATATATTCCAGTATACGACATGTACCAGTCTCAACGGGTTTACTATACTGACCAAGTAGTGTAAACTTGACCAGGAACTGTCTGAGAATGACAACGTCATGATACTACCCAATGTCCGTTGCGACGCTTTTGCAACTGTATCATGACTAATCATTCTATGGTCATTACGTCTTACCATATAGAAAGATAGATTATATTATAGAAACTGCATATATTATTCATAATAATAATGTTTTATAGAAGTATTCAACAGAAATACAACCGGGAATTGGCGCTCTGAGCACCAACCCCAACAAAATCTCCCACTTGCTCTAGTGCCAATATCGATTGTATCTAATACCCATCGACTCCACGTGTTTATCAAACAGCTTCGGAGGTATGGCCTTCGTCAGCAGGTCTGCTACATTGTCTTCACTCGGTACCTTACACACGACAATATCCCCTCGCGACACGATCTCTCGAATGATGTGGTACTTGTGTTCAACATGCTTCGACTTCTGATGCGCCTTCGGTTCCTTTGCTTGCCCAATGGCTCCAGTATTATCACAGTATAATGGAATCGCATTCTCGATACTTGGGACAACTCTCAATTCTGTGATAAAGTTCTTTATCCACACAGCCTCTTTTGCAGCTTCAGAAGCTGCAATATATTCCGCCTCAGTGGTGGAATCAGCTGTCGATCCCTGTTTGGAACTCTTCCAACAAACTGCACCTCCGTTAAGGGTAAAGACAAATCCAGATGTAGACTTTCTATCATCGGGATCCGATTGGAAATCGGAATCTGTATACCCATTAACCTGCAGTTCGTTCCTCCATAAACTATTAACTTATCCTTAGTACCTTTAAGATACTTTAGGATATGTTTAATGGCCATCTAATGGTCATTACCTGGATTGGACTGATATCGACTAGTTACGCTAACAGGGAAACTGATATCAGGCCTCGTACATAACATGGCATACATTATGCTACCCAAACATGAAGCATAAGGTTGGTTAGACATTCTAACATTCATCTCTTCTGTCTGTGGACACATCTTCTTGGAACATGAATCCCATGTCTGAACGGTATGTTTGCTGTCTTACAGTTACCAAAGCTATACCGTTCCAAGATCTTATCTACGTACGTTGATTGGGATAACCCAATCAGCCTCTTTGTCTATCTCTATAGAGTTTTATCCCTAAAACATAGGAAGCTTCTCCCAGGTCCTTCATGGGGAAATTCTTACAGAGGTACGCTTTGACGCTTTGCAACATACCTAAATCATTCCCAATGATTAGGATGTCATCAACATATAGGACTAAAAATACGACCATGCTCCCACTGGCCTTCTGATACACACAGGATTCTTCCGAATTCTTGAGAAAACCAGACGATCTAATAATCTCATCGAATCGAAGATTCCAACTTCGTGAAGCTTGTTTAAGTCCATAAATGGACTTCTTAAGCTTACATACCAAACCCGAGGTTTCGCTGGATGCGAAACCTTCCGGCTGTTCCATATAGATTTCTTCATCAAGAAATCCATTTAGAAAAGTCGTTTTGACATCCATTTGCCAAATCTCGTAGTCATGATACGCAGCTATAGAAAGCAAAATCCGGATAGACTTAAGCATTGCTACCGGCGAAAAAGTTTCATCGTAGTCGACGCCAGGTCGCTGCGTGTAATTTTGCTACCAGTCGGGCCTTGTAAGTTTCAACCTTACCGTCAGGCCCGCGCTTCCTTTTGTAAACCCATTTACAATCGATAGGAACAATTCCTTCAGGAAGCGAAATCAAGTCCCAAACTTGATTTTCATGCATTGAGTCTATCTCGGATTTCATGGCACTTTGCCAATTCACGGAGTCGATGTCCAACATCGATTCTCTATAGGTGAAAGGATCTGTCTCTTCAACTAAGAGAACATCCAGACTCTTTTCTTGTATCAAATACAAGCGTTCAGGAGGTCTAGATACCATTTCTGACCTACGGAGTGTGTGTGTTGAAGGTCCTTCATCTACTTGAACTTCAGGTTCCTTCGTTGGTTCGTTGTTTTCAAGTTGGACTTCATCAAGCTCAACCTGTCTATGATTACCACCTTCTGACAAAAATTCTACTTCTAGAAATTTTGCGAAGCGAGCCACGAACACATTTCGATGCTCGGTATCATAGAACAGATATCCCCTCGTATTCGAAGGATATCCAACAAACCTAAACTTTTGCCCTCGAGGCGAAAGCTTATCTTGGTGAGTCACCCTGACATAGGCAGGACAACCCCAAACCTTAATATAATTAAGATTTGGTCTCCTACCGAACCATATCTGATACGGTGTCATAGGAATAGCCTTTGAAGGAATCTTATTCAAAAGATGTGCGGCTGTTAAGAGAGAGTAGCCCCATAAATAATATGGCAAATCTGTGAAACTCAACATCGATCGGACCATATCCAATAAAGTCCGATTTCTCCTTTCAGATACACCATTGGGCTGTGGTGTACCTGGAGAAGTATATGAGCGAGAATCCCATTCTCCTTCATATAATCCATGAACTCACCACTCATATATTTGCCGCCTCGATCTGATTGAAGGCATTTAATATATTTACCAGTTTGTTTTCTACTTCATTCGGAACTCTTTGAACTTTTCAAAGGTTTCCGATTTATGTCGCATCAAATACACATAACCGTACCGTGACAAATCATCGGTAAAGGTAACGAAGTAAGAATAACCACTGTGAGCAGTTTGACTTAGTGGACCACATACATCAGAATGTACGAGTTCCAGTAAGTTAGTGGCGCGGTGTCCAACACCAGAAAATGGGGCTTTGGTCATCTTACCCTGAATACAGAATTCACAAGTTGGATAAGATTCAATGGTAAGATCTGATATCAAACCATTCCTAACCAATTGGGTAAGGCGTTTAACGCCAATGTGACCAAGTCTCATATGCCAAAGTTCAGTATATTAATTACAGGTAAACTATTTATTAACTCCAGTATTTAATATATCTTTTGAAGTTTGCAATGTATAATGACCATGCTGGTTTGGACAACAAAGGATCTGAATATTATTTTTATCATATAAATACAAAGAACTATTCTTAATATAATACAAAACCCTATGTATCTAATACAAAAAGTGATATAATATTTACGACACATCCCGGTACAAAATGACAGTCATATAATAAAAGTGTCCCATTCGGCAATGAGATCTCGCATACTCCCACTGCACTGCATCCAAAGTCTCCACTCCCGAATCGCAACTGCATCCTTTGCACTGCTTCAAGTGTCTTCCTCTTTCCCACTTTTTCCAAACTGCACTAACTTGCGACAATGCGAAGGACAAGCAGTAAAAATCAGCTGCAGATGAATGAAGGGTAAAGTAGAATCAATACTGGATAAAATCATATGAGACAAGATCAAAATGCCAAAGAAACTAAAATAGGAAAGACATGAAAAATAAAAGCTGATGTAGAGCTTGTCTCTCCTCAGCTGGGCAATGTAATCAGGACAGTTCCTTTTCCAGTGCCCGACTTTGCCGCAGTGGTGGCATTTGTCTTCAGAAGCCCTTTTGGGCTTTGCAATCTTCGCCTGTTGTTGAGGACCAAAAGCCTTCTTCTTCTTCTTGCCTTTCTTGTTCTTTCCCTTGGACCATCCTTGGGAAGAAGCCGAAAGAGAAGTAGTTCTAGGAGGGCGAGTCAGTACTCCATTCTTAAGGTCTCTTCTGCCGTGAGCAACATCCTATATAGCTCCTGGTAGGTACAGACAGTCCCGTGCATGTTGAAGTACATCACGAACTGGCGAAATGAAGCTGGTAGTGAACCAAGAATGACACTCCTACCGAGAATGTCATTCAAGATGAGATTATATTGCCTCAATTGATCGATCAAATCGATCATCTGAAGAACATGTGGGCTAACACTCTGCCCCTCATCCAGATGCGCATGGAACAGTTCCATGGCGACTTTGTGAACAATCACTTGTTCCTGGTTCTCAAACGATTGTCTCAATCGCGTCATCATACTATAGGAATCTAGCATACCATAGTACTGTTGCTTGAGTTTAAGAGACAGTGAACTAAGGATGTATGATTTAACCCTTAAATCATCATCCTTCCAAGTTTCAAAAACTTGGCGTTCTTCCTCCGAAGCATCCGCACCCACTGCAAGGGGCAACGGACTCTCAAGAATATAACCCAGCTTTTCGGAATCGAGGACAATCCTCAAATCCAATTCCCAGTCTGCAAAGTTCTCAGCGCCTTTCAGTTTGTTCGCATCAAGCATACGCGCAAACTGATTTATGGATTGTGCCGCCATCGCCAATCTATCATATAGATCACGAAAAAACGGTTAGCAGAAATAAAGCAGTTTCATATAATATCAAAAGCATAAACTAGATCATGGATTTTTAATCTAATATGCCCCTCCCACTAAATCATGCAATACTGTAATCCCAAAACAGAATACAAATATTTAATAATTAAATTAAATACTAATAGTGAAAAGTGGATCCCTTGAATATATTTCGGCTCACAGTAGAGGCACGGTCTCGCCTACGTATATTCATCAGGTAGACAACTCATTTGTCAATCATTCATAATGACTCCTAAGTATCTGGTCCTGGCCGTTTCTCGTTGTCGCTGCGAAGGCAGGCCCACAAGGAGACGTACCAAGGTTAAACTCGTCAATGATAAACTCAAGTTACTTACGTAATCCTGACAGCTAGGGCACGTTCAGAATTCCGCTTTTACTTGAATTTACCTAGTATCTAATAACATCCGGTATAAATAAATCTTTATCGGCTACATCCTCACAGCAGAGGCACGGTCTCAGATGTAGTCACAAAGAAGTATTCATAAACCGTATTGACAAGACGGACCATATAACATGCATCAAATACATAATTACATTCAAACCTTATTAATTAGGGATTTTCCGCTAAGTGTCATACACCCTAAATCTAACCAATTTAGATCCTAATAAGCATGCATAAAGTCAAGAAAACATGATTAAACATTGATTCAATGAAGGCTAATCATTTTAGGTGGCCTAGAATCAGACTGGCTCTGATACCATTTTGTAGGGGTTTTTAGGGGGTGAATCCGGTAACGCAGCGGAAGCGGTGAAAATCCGATTTTCAGATTTCAAAAATTTTCCCGAATTAATGAAATAAACATATTTATTTAATATTCCAATAATCAAATTATGAAATAAAATTCAAATGATCATATCAAGTGAATTTACCAAATAACCTTGCTTTGTATTTTTGTCCATTTTAGTCCGAAATTGATCTAATCAATTTTGAATGATTCTAAATCATTTCTAAGATGAACTTATGATGCTCAAAACATCAAAGCACCAAAAGCACCAAAATCCCCAAATTTCTTTGTCAAAGCCGAGAGCCCATCCAAGGAGCACAATTGTGCACTTTGTCATTTCATGTCTCAAAACACATCTAAATGTAATCCAATGAACATGAAACTTTATATGCATCATATACACACAACAATACACAACATATATGAAAAGCCCCAAATTTGGAATAGGTCATGAACCCTAATTTTCAATTTCCACAAATTGGACAAATTAGACCAAATACACTAAATCAATTACTTCAATCATCATTCTTCCATCCAATCCAAGTCTCAACACAATGAAAAAACTCAAGATCAAATCTAGGTCATTTAAGAGTGGGTCACAACAACTCTAGATTAGCAACATGGTTTCCAAAACCTTAAAAGAATGTTTATAACTACAATAGTCAAACACTTCCTTCATTACACATGCTTCACACTTCACCAAAACATCCATCAACAAAAGCCACAAGGAACAAAGAAAGAACATCCTAAGAATATCATATATTAAAGCCTAGAACCTAAGGAACAAATTCCTTACTAATAGCAAGTTTGAAAAACTTACTAAATTTCCAAGCTTTTGAACTTTTTCTTTCTTTTTCTCAAGGTTCCTTTAGCTTCTTCAATGGAGATTTATATTTTGTGAAATGTACTAGGTTAACCAAATGAAAAGCAAATGAAAACAATATATACTTGTGCATATAAGCCTTGGCCGAAATTTGTAAAAGTATATACCAAATTTTTCATTTCAAATTCATTTCAATGCATTTGTTATCTTAATATAAATATCTAAAACTACTTTATAGATATTTATTTAAGTCAACAATTGCAACTAACATCATTTACTTTAAATATCCTAATGTAAGATATTTATATTTTAATTAATTTAATCATTTAACAATTAAATAATTAATTAATTAATCAAATACAAATTTATTAAATATATGAATAATATTTACATTAAATATTAAAAACATATATTCATTTAGGATATAAGTCAAATAACTCATTTTGACTATTAATTAATGTGTATTTAAATTAATCAAGTATTAAATGTAAATACACAATAATTAAGTAAATGACTATCTAGTCTGTTTAGCACGTATCTTGCGTTTAACCATTAAACGACTTTATAAATAATCAATATTATTTATTAATGTTGCTCTAGTGCTCTAAGAGTATGTTTCATTATTGAGACTCTCTAGGTTCAGGTATATCCGTCACGAAATTAAATTTCGTGTCTATAATTTATCCACCCGTAGATTATACGATCACGGATAATCTCGCTGAACCACACAAGTCGAGGTCATGGCAAATGTATAATTCCTCCGTCACAGGTATCCGGATAAATCACAGAGATATAGATGTAAACGTCAAATCTCTATCGGGATTATCCAGTCGACTATTCTATTAGCAATCTCTAAAAGAATGTTTAGAACTAGCTTCTAAACTTTACCACGGGCCCATGGTTTTATCTGATTGCTAATCATATGGACTACCTATGCTCTGATACACAGAACTGACGGATCCTATCTTGATACACATAGGACACCTTGAGGATCTATCTACACCCAACGAACAGGCGGAGGTCTGATCTAAATAGATCGGTGACGTGACTGCCGTCAAAGTGTAGAAGATGTCTCATGTGCCCACAATGGCATCTCAAGTCTAAGAATCACAAGTGCTACTCAACCCAAGAAGATTCTTATTGACGTTGGTGTACCATCCATTAAGAATCTTCGGTGAGTCGTTCAGTGTTTATCCGCTATAAACACCTACATGTCTATACTAGTCTCCAAGACTTATGGTTCATTGAGAAACCATTGGAATCATATATTCCAGTATACAACATGTACCAGTCTCAACGGGTTTACTATACTGACCAAGTAGTGTAAACCTTGACCAGGAACTGTCTGAGAATGACAACGTCATGATACTACCCAATGTCCGTTGCGACGCTTTTGCAACTGTATCATGACTAATCATTCTAGGGTCATTACGTCTTTACCATATAGAAAGATAGATTATATTATAGAAACTGCATATATATTCATAATAATAATGTTTTACAGAAGTATTCAACAGAAATACAACCGGGAATTGGCGCTCTGAGCACCAACCCCAACAGCGCTGACGTGGCACTATTGACGTGGATGTGGTCCGACTCTCACGGAGGCATCTGTTGACATAAAGTATGCATGTATGCATATAGCAGGAGCTCCAAGCATTGAATCCAACTAGCATGAACAGCTAGCATGCAGTTCCACCGAAAGTTGATGGAGAGTTGATTGCAAGCTTGAGCCAACTGTCAAAAACGTGTGCACTGTAGCACATGTTTTGACACTATAATTTGAGCATTCTGATCATTGTTTAGCATCCCAAAGTATATGTAAGCTCCAAGTATAGAGCTTGAGAGTGTGTGAGGTTTTTTTTTAAGTTTCTAGTTGTAAACTTGAATTTTATTCTTGAAGTAATAAAATTGCATTCGGTTTTTCCTCAAATACACTCTAAAGTGATCGGTGAATCACAACAAGTGGTATCCGAGCTATGGTTCTTCATTGGGATCGAAAAACCGAAGAACGGAGTTCGGTTCGGAAAATCGAGTTCCGGAAAAGTTGTCAAAAATTCATTTTGAGGGTACTATCAGCTAGTTCACGTCGAAACGAGCACGGTGGTATTTTTCGGTGACCGAACCGACGTCCACAGCCTCCGCACGCACCGCACGCGCCTTCCAGTGAGCCACCCACGCGCTAGCACGTGCTTCACGCGCCAGACGAAGGTTGAGACGATCAAATGTCCGCCACGTCAGCGTACAGTCAGCGCCTAGTCATCGCCACGTCAACACACAGTCAGCACCTCGTCAGCGAACAGTCAGCACCTCATCAGCGTACAGTCAGCAGCCACGTCAGCGCCACGTCAACCGCCACATGTCTGCCACATCAGCAAAACCGATCCCACTTGCCACGTCAGCAGTGTCATGTCAGCGCCACGTCAGCATCCTGGTTTTTT
Organism: Zanthoxylum bungeanum; assembly: GCA_019454045.1. Classification (NCBI taxonomy): domain Eukaryota; kingdom Viridiplantae; phylum Streptophyta; class Magnoliopsida; order Sapindales; family Rutaceae; genus Zanthoxylum; species Zanthoxylum bungeanum. The sequence goes on along the minus strand of SKCR01002241.1, from coordinate 6,286 downwards.
GTTAAGTTTCTAGTTTTAAACTTGAATTTTATTCTTGAAGTAATATAATTACATTCGGTTTTTCCTCAAATACACTCTAAAGTGATCAGTGAATCACAACAGCATCGTGGAGCACAAGAAAAATAACATACACCGGTTAGATTCCCCTGAAATGGAGAGTATAATTTAAAACTTAAATTCATCCAAAATGGTCCACATACCATTTACATACACACACGAAACATGCCCAAAATCTATAGATTGATTCATTCTATAACTTACAAATTCATTCTTAATCAACCAATGACCAATCAGAATGCCTTCCAAATTTGAATTTTGCAGTCTTTTTCTTTTGTGATGTTATCAAGCACGTGTTATGCTTCTAGTGCCAAACACTGCATGTTCAAATAAAGTCATTTTGCTTTGAAAATTGGAAACAAAATGTGCACTCCTTACAATGTTCTTTGCTTATATGCTTTTTATGTTTCAAGTAATAACCTTAAACCTTTAAAGAAAACAAATATATATAACCTTCAAAATTGTGTTTATCAAAATAATATCAACATTCAACCAGTAACCATTTGCTCTCAAACTTAATGGTTTCTTTTAATTAAATCTAGGGTGGTCTTGAATTATCTTAAATTTGGAAGGAGTTTAGATTTATTGAAGTAAGAATTTGGGTCAACGATCAGAGAATCCTACGTGGAAAGGCTTTGAGATCAGTTGGAAACCACATAGATTATTAGGGATGGCAAAAGCCTGCCCGATCGCAGCCCGACCAGCTTTGCCCAGCCCGATGGCCTTTTTTAAGGGCCCGGACTTGGCCAAAAAAAGCCCAAATCCGATTTTTATTAATAAAAAAATAAGTTTTTTTTAATTATAAATTAATTTTTAATTTTAATATACACATTTATAATTAAATTTTTAAAATTTAAAATAAAAACATCAAAAAGCACATAAATTTTTAATTTTTTCCATTTTTAAGTATTAAAAAATTCAAAATTAAAAAAAATATTTTCTGCATGGCAAATTCCGGGCTCGACCCAATAATTTGCCATACTTGTAGATTATTGATAAGTGCATGAAAGTGTACTTTGAACATCACTAATTCGGTTTGATTATCATGTATTTAATCTTAATTATAGTTTATTTTGTGTCTTATTATTATGAAGCAATGGAACATAAAGATTGGAGCAATTACATATGTTTCGGGACCTTTCAGACACATCGGAAGCACACAGGAAGAGCTGAATCGCAGAATCGGAGAAACCAGAAAACTGGCCACGCGTCACGACGCGAACACTACAAGAAAGAATGCGAATTAGAGACGAAAATATTCGTCCATAATCCGTCGCTATTAGACTTTAGCGGACGGAATTTTTCGTCTCTGTTTTACTAGTCGCAAAGTATATAGCGACGAAAATTTTATTTCCGTCGCTAAGCTACGGAATTAATTCTGTCGATATTTGGCGACGGACAATTCCGTCGCTAAATAGGGACGGACGATTTCGTCGCTAAATAGGGACGGACGATTTCGTCGCTAAATAAGGATTGACATGTCCGTATCAAAATAGAGACGGACATGTCCGTCGCAATCTAGCGACAGGAATATCCGTCGCAAATTAGCGACGAAAATGTTCGTCGCTATTTAGCGACCGAAATGTCCGTCTCCATTTAGCGACGGAAATTTCCATCGCTAATTAGTAACAAATGAATTTATAAATATTTTTTTAAATAAAATTGTATTTTTTTAAATTCTTAAATAAATTAAATTTATTTTAAACAATATTAATATGAGTAAAATTATAAAATAAATATATTATAATTACTTAAATTATAAAATAAACACAACAAATATTAAAATAAAAATTTTATTACATAAAAGTTATGTGTAAAAATGTACAACATAAAATAAATACATATAACTTAATTCTCCTTATCTCTCTGCTCACAATCAGTCGGAGGATCAGGTGGACCTGAAGAGGAAGGCTGTGAACTCAAGTTTCTCGTCATTTGAAAATACCGCTCCATTTCTGCCATCTTCTGTTTGAGATCAAGCACTTCTTCATTTCTCTTATGCTGCTCTTCCTCTCGGCGGTGTATCTCTTCATCCAATCGTTGTTGTATAGTCTGTATTTCAATCCTAACTCGCTCTTGTACCCGCTGCTCAAATGTATAATCAAAAGTCATTCTGAAGTGTGATCTACTCGAGCTGCGTAATGAATTCGGATATGAAAGCGATGCAAGAGAGCCGACACCGTACACTCGGCGCTTCTTAGTATCCACTCCAACCACATATAAGTATAGGCGATTGGTGTCAAGCTGAGTCTCAGCTGGCTCACCAGACTCCTCTGATAACTGAGATGCAATCGCTGCCATTTGCTCCACAACAGCCTACCATTAATAATAAATATATATAAGAAAGCAAAAATGATTTTGAAAAGAACAAATTAAATATATATAATTTATAAACAAAAATTTACATTAATGTCGCTTGATCTCTTGTCAATAAAAGTACCATCATTCTTTGTGTGCATATGCTTAAAGACCTCATAGCCTGTGGGTGCACGTCCTAACTGAGATTCATATTTAAAAAATAAAAAATTATTAAATTAGAATAATAAAAGTAATAAAAAATGTTAGCATGTTTAAAAAATCTAACCATATCAATAGAATGTTGAATGGTAGACCTCGAGCCACCGGTGTGTTTAGAAACACCCGATCCTTCTCCACCCTTCTCAGTGTTTCTATTTTTTGATGCTTGCTGAGATTTTAATTTAAATATTGTACTACTCCAATACTACTGCCATTTGTTCCAAACATTATCTGGAATGCAGAGTGGCTTCCCTCCTTCTTTATATTGATCCACTGCCGATCTGATCTCATCTTATCTTTCACTACGGTTGTATGTGATGCTGGCAACTGATGAAAATATAAATTGTGACTTTGTTGGTAAAAATTATGACAGAGTTAATTAAACTCAACTCTTGGCATACAATAGAATAGACGTAATAGAAAAATAGGATTCACAACTAACTTGCAATTCCTAGTTCTATTCTACTGCTTATTCAACATAAATGAGAAAGTCTATTATTTTACTGCCTTCATCAATAACCATACAACCAATATATTGATTACAAACCTTAATTTTTAGCTTAATTTTGGATCCTATCGACTAAGTTCTACCTTCAGGTTTGAATTAATCACTGAAAATATTTATTACCTTATATGAAAATTAAATTCACTTTTCACACATCTAAGTATATTGCCAAGTCCTTATTGGACTGTTATAATTAAAACAACCAAAATAGAACAAAATAACAGAAAAACAACAAATACCTGATGCTTGATGAGGCGACTACGGATAGTGATTTGGCTAGCGAGCTGCGAGATACGACCTACGAGAAAGTGAGAGATCAAGCTACAGTCAATAAAAGTATCACAACCTAAAACCACTTAACACACTAAACTGTAAAAGCTTCTCACGTACACAATACACAGAACACACACTCAGTTACACAAAATTCAACCCATAAAAGAAATAAACCCAAGCAACTCACGCACACAATACACAGAACAAACACACAGTTACACAAAATTCAACCCATAAAACAAATAAACCCAAGCAACTCACGCACACAATACACAGAACACACACACCGTTACACCAAATTAAACCCATAAAACAAATAATCCCAAGCAACTCACGCACACAATACACAGAACACACACACACACAGTTACGACACGCACACACAGAACACACACAGTTACGCACACACAGAAGAGAGAAAGTGAGAAAGATGAAGCATTTTTCAAACCCGCTGCTCCCATGAAAATAAACCCTAAAATCATTGAACATACACCCAACTCACAGTAACCTACACACACAATATACAGAACACACACACAGCTCGCTGATTTTTAATTACCACTGCAAAGCACAACAATCCATATAAAAAAAGGAAAAAAAAAAGAAGATGGATCAAGTTTACCTGAGATTTAGAGGGGTCTATAATGACCGAGAGTGAGATTGAGAGAGGGCGTGGTGAATTTGAGAGATTTAGGGATTTTAAGTGAGAGGGAAAAAGAAGAATGAATAAGAAGAAGGAAGAAGACAAAGAGGAGGGTTCATGGGTAGGTAGAGGTTTTAAAGGCTAATATATTTAGCGTCGCCAAATTCAATAAGCGACACTAAAATATGAACATACAATGTCGCTATCTAAGTTTGACACTGAATGTTGTGATTCTTCATATTTAGCGTCGATAACTAGATGTCGACGCTAAATGCCTTAATTTTTTTTTTTTTGCATCAAAAATATGTTGGCGATGTTAAATATTGTAATTTAGTGTCGCTTTTCTATCTAAGCAAGATGTTGTAACTTTTATCTTCGTTTGGTTTTGGCAATAATAAATTATACATTTAGCGACGTTGAATCTTTGGATGGTAAATATCATATTTATTGTAGTGTTGAGATACCACCAACTCATACAAAACAATGGTACTAGTAAAACCAAAATGATGACAAAGTAAATTTAGGTTTCGTTTAGTATAACTTTTTAAATAATTTTTTTAAAAAATAAAATAAAATTCACATAGGTAGAAGCACGAAACACAGATCCCAAGATTAGTCGAGGTGCACGTAAGTTAACTCGGACACTCCGGTTACAAATATATATATATATATATATTATATATATAATAGGTAGAACGTAAAAAAAAAAAAAATAGTTTTCAATGGAACTTTTGTTAAAATTATAAATTTAAACTTTATTAAAAGTTATAAAATTATTCTAACATAAATATTTTGAGGGGTTAGTGTTATAAAATGAAATAATATTATGCATTAAAAGAAACAAAGATAATTTAGCAAGGAGTTATCTAAAAGGAGTTTGGTGTTTACTGTAGCAGCGGTGGAAGACCAAATTGATTGCACCTCAAAATCATGGAATTCTCGGTGCAAGCAAGCATAGAGACGAAAAACTAGCTGCCAATGAACTATTGAGACATTGGGAATGTGTATCCCTATGAGTGCTCAATCAGTTGACCTTCTCCCACGGTTTAAAAGTAAAATACAAACAATAAAAGCCAGAGTAACGATACTTTATTTGCTTATTCCGTGAGGAGGGCAGCAGCATTTTCTTTCGCGGTGTATTTGGTAAAGAGTATTATAAGAAAATATATATTAGGAAACAAAACATTAGAGGAGTATAAGCTAACGTCAAAAAATATGCTCATATTGTGAGATTATAATTTTATGAGCGTTAACATTAACGTTAAAGTATGTGTTTGATAGAGTGTCGAAACACTACCGATAACGCTAGGACAAGATCTAAGGTATACTTCGACATGGGAAAGGAAGGCAGAACAAAGAAAACCAAAAAAAGAGGGAAGCTCTCATAAATCTCCCAAAATTTTCTTTCTGAGTAATCAATGGCTATTCGTGAGTCCATCCTAAAGGCTCCAAGCCCTAATCGTGAGTCCATCCAAAGGCTCCAAGCCCTACTCGTGAGTCCATCCAAAGGCTCCAAGGGTCATCGACGAGTCTATCGAAAAGCTTAAAGACTCATTTGTGAGTCCTTTAAAATCCCACTTATAAATTCCCAAGATGTCCCTGACTGTTTGTTCACTTTATAGGAACAGGAACAACACAAGTGAAAAATCCCTCTTTAAGGCCGAGACAATCATTGACAATATATAATTGATTACGCCCAAAAGTACTTGCGGCTATCGCAGTATATTTGGGTTGTTGATTCCTCAGAGAGATGGTTACAAAGAAATGATTTACTTAAAATTAAATGTTAGCAGTAATTTAATGAAAATAAATAGATTGAATTGGTGATTTAAAGTAAAGATTAATAGAAAAACGTAAAGGTTATCAATAGAGAGAGGCATCAAAGCGTCGGGAATCTCTCTTGTATCAAATTCCTATATTCAGTTATTGATTCATTTTATTACTCAATTGAATGTTTCACATCCAAACCAACAATCGGAAGATATTCAATTTTACGCATATTAAATTCTAAGGTAATTGATGATTTATCTTCTCAATATTAACAGCACACAAAGTTCTCATTACGACCTATCTAACGTCGACAATATACCCTCAGGCAATACTGCAGTAGAAGGCCACTCATAAAACAACTTAACTAGTCACCAACTGGGTTCCCCAATCACACATAGAAAAAGCATGACTGAATCTAAATGCAAGTTGAATAAACACAGTTTCTGGATTCATTTAAATCGAAAGATAATAAAGAATAATAAACATCAATTGTATTAAACATTAAAAAATACTAGGAATCA